>JARHVA010000429.1:4315000-4365000 GCA_037957365.1 Torreya grandis
ATGCAAGTTAATGGGACTACCTGGAATGATTTTCACTTATTGGTGTTAATGAAATGCAAATACCCAAATGATCCTTAAAATTCTAGAATGTACACTAAAACTAGAATATCAACTACTTTTTTCCATAGAATCCATAAACCTAGGGTGCCCTAACAAGTTATTCAGCAACATATTCTAAAACATAATGCATAAAAGAATTTATAATCTAAATATAAGCCCAAGATGACAACCAATAATGAGCATAGAACAAGATAGCCAATCAAAAACATTTACAAAACATATTATTATATTTCATCAACAAAAAATAACAAAGAACCACAAGTATTTTCATTAACTTTGCAAGAAAATATTACACACATCAGTGTTTCAAAATGTTGCCATGGGGACAAGCATGGTGGATTTGTCCATGTTGGGCAGGGAAGACATATAAACATGTTCTCAAAGCTTGTTAATGGTTTGTACAACTACAACCACCTTAGTAAGAGAGACAAAATGTACATAGTAGTGATCCTAAAATATGGAAGAGCCTATACTAAGGAAGAAAACAATGACCCAAAAACACCACCAACCCTGAATAAAAGATAAGCTTTTTATTTATACATTTTAAATCTGGGACTCTGGGTCACAATTTTTAAAATTATAAAACAAGCCTTCAAATTCACCAAGATGCTTCTATCTATAAAATATTCCCTTGCCACACCTAAAATCTTCATCTATTTGTAATAAAATCATAAATCTACCTACCTCTATGAGGAATGATGAAGATTTGGAGCACATCCTTTGTTTTCTTGGTTGGAAATAGTTTTCACATGAGCTGGAAGGAGAATATTCATGGTAGAGGGTTGAACAAACTTTGTCATTATGTGCAACTTCTTGGAGATTCTTTTCTATTAATCAATTGCAAATCTAGAATCTTTTGGATAACTGCCCTTTTCCTGTGTACACCAAAGAAAGCCCACTAATTTGTGATGATTGCAATTAAAATGCTCTGATTGTGGTAGAAATAGAAAATGATCCACAACTATTTGGAAAATATGCTTTGGAGTATCCCACAAACCATCTTCTATGCTTCAAATCATTACCATGTCCATGAAAGAACCATCAATTTTAGTTGTCAAGATAAATTTTGCCACATACTGACATTTGGCATGCCACATCAGATATAACTAGGCATTTGTGGGGCTTAAAGTGACTAAGCAAATTAATCATTTCCAATTTGGACACTTGTCATTTTATGGTATAATTTGGAAGTCAGAGCAAATATGCACCCTTGATCTTATTTGCATAAATTAAGCACAGACTATAGATCCATATCTAGCTCATTATGATTGTGACACATGTTGCTATCGCATTCATCCTAAACCCTTTGAAAAGTTTGCTCTCATTCATGTCATCGATCTGCTAGATGTACAATCAATCATAAACTATTGATTTTATTGGTCGTTCACCATAAGTTTGACACTTGTCCTTCTCGCATCTCCTCAGAGGATCTTGGACTACTTCAACTCTTTGTTTGCCATTGGATCTTGCTTGGGTGAATGAATGTGATTCATTAGATCATGATCCGAGGGGTAGAATGTCATTATATACTATTTGCACTTGGCCCTGAGGTTGTGCCACTTGGCAGCCCCATAGGCTTCCTATGTACCTTGTAAATAGTCTCTATTACTTTGACCACCATCACGCCACATGATAACACCTTAGGCTTCTTGACCTTTTGACCTATTCCACTCGCCATTGGATCATCCTTGCATAAGCAAACACAAGCCATAGATCTGTGTCCATTTGAACTCAAATGGTTACTTCACTAGCCCTAAATTTGATGATTGTGCAACCATTTTAGGACATTTAAATCCCAATGGTTACTTATCATGGATTAAAATTAATGTTAATGTCCCTGTCAAAAGATGTCTGTGAGACTATCATACTTATGCAATTTGAACAAATTTCTTTGAAGCTTTTGGTCATAGGGACTTCTATCTTCAACATTTCTATCTTACAACAACTTGGTCATCGGAAGAATTATTTTAGATATTTTATCCACAACATTCTTGTTTGCATTCAACCTTTGATCTTCGAGACTTTTGTTCCATAACATTTATTCGAGACTTTTGTTTCATGACAATTTGGTTAGGATAATTATTTCAAACATTTTATCTAAAATAATTTCCCTGAAGCAACTGACCTTTACATTTTTCTTGAAGCAATTGAACTTAAAAATTTTCCCAAAATATTGCAATTTTACGGGTCTTTTGTGTGAATAAAATACCCACATGAATTTGGCTTTCATACTTTTTATAGAGGATAAAATGTCTAATGGAAATAAGCCTTTAGGATTTATATTGCAGATAAAATGTCTAAAACAAATAGGTCTTTGAGATTTTTGCTAACACTTTGGTCAAAACATAGAATTTTCTCAAACTTTTTGTGCGGGAAAAATGCCCAAAGGAAATAGACCTTCAAAAATTTTACGCGGGCAAAATGATTGAATGATATAGGCCTTCAAAACTTTTGTGTGGGAAAAATACCTAAAGGAAATAGACCTTTAGAACTTTTATGCGAGTAAAATTTCTCAAGGAAATAGACCTACAAAACTTTTGCATGGAATGCCTGAAGGAAATAAACCTTTAGCATACGCTAAGTAAAGATTGAATTAACACTTAGCCGATTCAACATAAAACTTGACCTTTGACATGAATAGTTGAAAGCAAGAATTTTGTTATTGCCTAGGGATGCACACCCCCCATGTGTGTGTAAAGAACCCCAAAATGTAAGACCAAGTACCAATTTGATGGGACATGGAATTAAGACTTAAGAATTTATTAAGAGACCCATGAAAGCTCAACAAAATGATGGTAGACTAACAAAAATCGATCAGGATAATCTGAAAACAAACACATAATAGAAAACATGAAGGGAAACTATATAAGCAAGGCCCAAAGTAGAGGGGTAACAAAGCAATGAAATAATAAAGATAAATACTATGCACATAGGTATGGGCTCAATTGAGGAAATGTTTCAGATGTCTGCCATTAATTGGTAGCTTTAGAATTTTTCCATGCCTTAACTTCTTGAACTTTTCTATCAGCTTGGTGGCCAAGATGAAGTAAAACAATCTTTGCACATGCCTGAAGGTACTGATGCTAGGCTACAATGGGATGACAAGCTGAAACAAATCCTTCTTATATTATCTTAAATCTAGATAATACCAAGCCAAAAGATTTTGGTACTCCTTTAGCAGTTGTAAATAAACTTGTTTCTCAACTGAAATCAGGTAAGTACCAAGCAAGAGTGCACCAGGATCAACAACATCATTCATGCACTCAAAGTATTGCTTGAAATAAAACTAAAATAATTAATCCTTAGGGGCATAAACGACAACCCCATCTTTATCAAATAATATTTTTAAAACAACACCTTTGTTGTCCAACCCAACATCAAGAATAACTAGTTGCTCAACAATGTCCATATTCCTAACTGAACTACCCAATTTTACATCCATCTTCAACACTTCTTTCAAAGATCACTTCATATATTTAATTATATATTGATAGGGTAACTCATTTACTTGTGTCATATTATCAACACAAGCAAATTCATGTGTTGGGACACATACCTTCTTTACCGCACTCCAAAATTGATCAGCGATAGCAACATTTATCATTTCTATGGAGGTAGAAAACATGCCTGGGGAATCTTGATAATTGAATATCATAATCTCATCATCACAATTAGACTTTCATGACTCAGCTCAACAGTATCACATGGGGGATGTGGAATGAAGCGCTTATCACACCAATCAATATCAAGGTCATAATTCATAACATTTACCTTAGCGTGTAATGAATCAGGCACTTCTCTTCCAACTTTCCTTTTCATCTTTAGCCAACTTGTAGTACATTTATTTGATAGTGGAAGCCAAATTCTTAACAATTTCCTCAAGTTTTACTACCTTAGTGGACTGCATCTTTTCAAGATTGATCAATTTTACATGAGCCTACTTGTTCATGGGCTTTCCCACAACCTTTATGTTACTCTCAATTTGGATGGCCATATTTAATGCCAACTACAGGTTCATGGGAGCCTTATCCCTTGAGTAATACATAGAATTCTTGTCAAAGGCATTTTATTACTTTATCAAGCATGTTGTATCATTGAGCTTGATGTTTTTAGGCAGTTACATCATAACTTTGTTGAACCTTGTGTTGAAGTCTTGAACACACTCATTTGGGTTCTTCTTGATGTTTTCAAATTCAACCAAAAGAAATTAGGGATCAATTCTATCACCATACTGAATTCTAAAAACATTATTTATTTATTCCCATGAATCAATGCATCCATGAAGAAGGGAATTAAACCATTCACATGCATCTTATTCCACCATGTGCACAAATAACTTAATGAACACATCCTCATGTTCAACCTCATAATCCTCAATAATATTGTGAAAATCCCTTAGGTGTTGATCACCACTCACTGCATTGTTCCCCTAAAACTTTGGAAGGCATTTCCTTACTTCATTTGGGACTTCATTGGGATAACCTTCCATGTCATCAAAATTGATAATCCTGAATCTAGGAATTCTAAATATAGGATGCTCATTTTCACCTTGATCCCTATGTGTCATGATTGGTTCAATGATAGGTTTAAGAATAAATGGCAAAGGGATGTGAGGGGGTGAATGAGGTGGAGTTGTAATATCAAACTTAGGAGGGGATTCAGATGTTTGAGAAGGAGATGGATAATAAATTGGACTATATGATTCTAAATAGTCAAAAAACTATGACAATCTTCAGCAATAGGAAGTTCAACATACAAAAGTTTAGGTTTACCAGAATCTTGACAACCCAAGTAGTCCTTTGTAGTTGCACTATGCTCTTCAATAGGCCTCCAAACTTGTCTGCTTCTTTTTTTATGAACACTTAAAGGTGAGACAAGTTTCTTAGATGAGTCACCTTTAAAAGATGACCTTAGTCCTTTTAGCTTTACAAGTAAAAGAAATCTCAAAGCTGAAGATATTAAAGATGGGCACTAATCTTTCTTTAAAACCAGATGATGTTTTAGAGTCACCACTAGAAGAAAAGTTCTAGAATATAACCATTTACAAACTTGAAGTGATACATACTGAAACCATATCTTGCTGAAGTTAGTGATGATGTAATAAAGCAAAGAAAATAAAACTTTCAAACTCATGTTCAAAAGGGGAAACCACCTCAAAACATGATAAATCCACAACTCTCTATAACAAATAACAGATGTCAAATATCAATTCTCAAGAATCCTGGCACATCCCAAGTGGAATGTTATGGCATTGATAGCCAAGATAACAAAACACATTCAAATAACCCCAACTTTCAAACACATGAGCTAAACATGAATAAACTTGTCTAAAAATGCAGTTGAGATTACTTACATATAATAGCAGAGAACTTCTTCATTCTAAACTTATACAAATAGATCTCTACAAGACTCCCCAATAACACAAGTGCCATTGTTCTTAGCTTTTCCCTAATAATGATGTCAGTTGAGTGTTGACGTTGAATAACTAAAGATAATCAAATTATTACAAATATAGGTAGATAAATTTCAAACTTGACAATAGCTCTCTATAAGAGTCCCTAACAACACAAGTGCCAAGGTTCTTAGCTCCTCCCTAACAATGGTGCTAGAAAAGTGTTGGTTCCCAATTGTACACCTCATATGCTTAGCCTTGCACACTTGAAGAAAATAACAAACAAAGATGAAAAACCCACTCATACATCATTATAGTCAAGGAAGGGTTTAGCATCAAGACTGGACCAAATAAAGAAAATGATTGAGAGGCACTGATAAAGGGTATGGTCAGCTCCCTACTACTTTTGGCTCTACCTAAACCATGGTGAGAGGACCTATGGGGTAGCTTGCTCACATGGAGAGATTTTATAATTCAACCTCCATGGGGATTATCAACATAAAGAGGGGTGAATATAACTAGAACACAATCAAACTCACACACTCCACTCGGGAAGGGTTATCACACAAAATGAACAAATGCATTGTCATATACAAGCTAGAGTGTTTAAAGGTGCATAAAATTTAAATTATTGGTTTTCCCGCCAAAAGCATAATTTGAATATTTCAATGAATTGAAGCCTTGTTTAAGAACTTTTGTGCATTAGTGAAGGTGGAAAGATGTGTAAAACATGTCTAAGGTCTTGACATTGCAAGAGATCCAAAAATGGCATGTTTTTATTGTCTTGGTTCTAGACCCTTTGTCTTATGGTGCAAAATCAAGAAAATGTTATGTTGCAAAAAAACCTCTACATGGGAAACGTGACCAAGAATCAATTATGTCTCCTTTTTAGGAATATAGGAGTAAGTTTTAGATGGTAGATGGTGAATCCACTTTAGATAGATGAATGGGAATGTATTGACATGTTTGTATAAAGAAAGTTATGAAGTTTTAATGAATGAATACATACCTTTGTTTTGAAGGTCATTATTATTGTTGCAAATTGCATGTTTTGTGATAGATGAATTAAATGGAGATTGGTTAAGTTTCCAAGTGTGTTTTCAAGTTAATGTAGGTTTGGTTGAAGTGAGACTTTGAAGGTGTACAAGAAAGTAAGGACCATGTCAATGGAAGGGAATATAAACCCTAATTTGGTGTGTTTCATACTTGTTAATAGTTTGTGATCAAACTTAGATGATTTATTATCAATGGTAATTGTTAGGATTGTGGAGCTAAAAGCTTCAGTGATGCAGACACGGAGGAGGTTGCAGGAGAGTTGCTAAGTGTCAGAGACACCGGCGTCGGTCAGGCCAACCGACGTCGGTAGGATAGGGCAAGAAGGCAACCGACGTCGGTCAGAGATCGGCCGGCGTCGGCGACCCCCAGGCGGACAGGGACCGGTGTCGGTCGCCTGTGTGGTTCGGACTGCGTTTATTACGGGCAGTTAGCTAACGAACCAAGTGTTTGCATGATCAGGGCTAATTATAGACTGAGAGCTGTGGATCTAATTATTGTAATTAGATGTCTAATTATTGTTTGGATGAGATCTATATAATAGACTCATGGTTGTATTGGAAAAGTGTGCTAGGGAGTAAGAGAGCATAATTATAAGCTCCTTCTGTGTGTGAGGTAGAGCAATGGTGCATTCCTCCTAGTGCCTCAGTACCAGGTGTGTTGGTGCTGGATTGGAGAGCCAGCTGGGTTCTTCAGGAGTGTAGGATCTTGGTCACAGTTGCATGGCCTATATAGGAGATCTACATGGTAAGTAAGATCGTTGATCTGCAGGTGTATGTGTGTGCAAGGTTGAGGTTCACAGGTGAGCAAAACCGTTGTTTGATTTGCAGGTGTGCAAGGTCATATAGACAGCAACACAACAGGGAGCAGTATCAGGCAGGATCTACTTGGAGTACAGGTGTGTACTCAGATAGAGCAAGAGAAAGGCAAGGGAGTTCCTTCCATAAGTATGGTCTGTTGAATTGCAGGTTGTTGCAGATTCATGGGAGATCTACTTGAAGTACCTTGAGTACTTGTGGAGCACGTGGAGTGCTTGTGGAGTGCGTGGAGCACTTGTGGTGTGCGTGGAGCACGGGAGGTGAACACCAACTCTGTATTTTGAGTTGGGTGTTGGGACCTGAGAGGGAGAGCTTTGGGGAGGAGAATTACTATTCACTTGAGGTGTGGGAAACCTCTGTAAGGTGGTGGAGAAGAAGTGGCATCTTCTTTATTGTATTCTTTTCTGTATAAAGTGTTAATACAAGTTGTGTATTGTCTCTCATATCATGTGTTATTCTGAATTCTAGTTACTTGGTGAATTTGGTTAATTTCCGCATATTAAGTTGCTTGGTTTGGTAATCAAATTGTGTGCTTCCAGTTTATTTTCCCAACAAGTGGTATCAGAGCAAGGTTGTTGGCTCATAGCTTGATACCAACAAGTGGTATCAGAGCTAAGGTTGGAGGAAGCAGGTTTTGTGTTTGGTTACAGGGCACTCTCAGGGGTTTCTGATCGAGTGGGAGTAGAGCAACAGCAGATCAAAGTAAGCTAAGAATGGAGGAGTTGAAAAGCACAGATGGTCACTCACGGTCCTATGGAAAGAAAGAGTAGGTAAAAGATTATTGTTGGTTGGTAGCAGATCAGCATGAAGAAACTAAAGAAGCAGATGTTGCAGGTGTTATTGCACAGGATGTTCTTGGATGTTTCTTGGATAAAGTTGAATCTTGGATAAAAGATTCGGTTGCCTCTTTCCATGCAGCCCTAGGTAGAGGAGCTGGTAAGCCTTGCCAAAGAATTGGCAAAGGGGAAGTGAAGCTAAAATTGCAGGCGGCCAACACACAGGGGTTGATGAAGGTCATGCAGGTCCCAGGTTTGGAGATATGGCTAATTTCTTCAGAAAGATTGGGTGATGAGAGATGCACAAGAACTCTCACAGCGGATGCACTTAAATTAGCTGGTGGTAAGAAAATAGGTATCCTTTATCTACTTGTTTATATTACTGATTCTTATTTTGTTGCGGAGACGTGGCTTCGTAGGCTTGGTCACATGAGCAGGAAGGAGATGCATGTTCTTAAGCGGAAGACAGATATATTTGACAGGCTTAAGAACTGGAAAGCCTTGGTGTTTATGGAGGAGATGGCGGACAAAACCCAGTGGATGTGGTTGGATACTTCTGAGCAGGGCAGTTTGGACATGGGTTTTGATTCAAAGAAGCTCGCGGGTAAAAAGTCATCACTCACAGGAGAACATAGGTACCGATGTCGGTCAGGAGGAACCAGCGTCGAACAGACAGGTGCCGATGTCGGTCATGTGCAGACCGAAGCCGGCGATGTCGGGCAGGGTAAGACTGATGTCGGTCAGGAGACCGACGTCGGTAGTATGTCAGACCGATGTCGGTCAGAGGATCAACGTCAGCAGCAGGGACACCAACGCTGGCAGGTTGGTAGTCAGGTACAGACGCATGGAACCGACGTCGGTCAGATGCAGACTGTGGAGTGACCGAGGTCGGTCACTGTAACGGATTTTGGGTGGACAGCACGCTGTCAAGGAGTCTCAAACACCCATACGGAGGACTGAAGGCGTAAGTAGGCCCTCAAATTCGTTGTTCCTCTTCTTTATACATGTTGCTGATTGTAGAGCAGGAAGGATCCAGGAAACAGGTGTGAGCTTGGCATGGATGAGGATGTGATTCCTTGGAGGAGAACCAAACAGGTGTGTTTTGGTAGGGTTGCCAGCAGGTATGAAAGCACAGAGACGACTGGATACCTTAGTAGAAGAATAGAGAGAACGGATACGTGAGACGGAAGACCAGGTATATGGTCTTGTGAAGCTGTAGGACAGTGGTACAGGTTTTGACAGGTGGAGGATGGAGCATGGCTTCAGTCAATGTCAGGGTAACTACTGTGATTTGTCTTACCAGGTGGATGATGAGTCACGACATCATTCTGTTGCTGTATGTGGATGGTATATTTGCTAGCAGGGTTAGTACATACAGGGTTTTGCTGAGCTAAGGGTAAGATTAGTTCAGTGGCATGTCAGGAGGAGTTTGGAGTAGCGGAATTCTTTGACATGGGAGGCATGGAGATCACAGGTTGATTTTGTCTCGAGTGGGAGCTGATGTGAATCAAGTGTTGGCGAGGTTCAGGATGCAGAGCCGGAGCACACTAAGGGCTGGACAGGTACAGTGTCCAAAATCACATGAGGTCTGGTATAGACCTGAGTATTCCCATGCAGTGGGAGCTGTCAGAGCTAGGAGCCAATTCGGGGAAGTGGGTTCTAAAGTTTTTTGAGAGGGACCGGCAGCAGGTGTTGCTATGCAGGGTCAGGACTTCACTACAGGTGTTGTAGGTTCGGATGTGGCAGGTTACTCGGATGACAGGTGGTACACCACGGGATGTGTGGTGGGTTGTCTTCAGGTGGGAGCTTGAAGAGGAATACAAACCAGGAAACAGATTAGACAGAGTACAGGTACAGGTACAGTGCAGCTGTTTATCTCCAAGTGGGAGATTGTTAGGATTGTGGAGCTAAAAGCTTCAGTGATGCAGACACGGAGGAGGTTGCAGGAGAGTTGCTAAGTGTCAGAGACACCGGCGTCGGTCAGGCCAACCGACGTCGGCAGGATAGGGCAGGAAGGCAACCGACGTCGGTCAGAGATCGGCCGGCGTCGACGACCCCCAGGCAGACAGGGACCGGTGTCGATCGCCTATGTGGTTCAGACTGCATTTATTACAGGCAGTTAGCTAACGAACCAAGTGTTTGCATGATCAGGGCTAATTATAGACTGAGAGCTGCGGATCTAATTATTGTAATTAGATGTCTAATTATTGTTTGGATGAGATCTATATAATAGACTCATGGTTGTATTGGAAAAGTGTGCTAGGGAGTAAGAGAGCATAATTATAAGATCCTTCTATGTGTGAGGTAGAGCAATGGTGCGTTCCTCCTAGTGCCTCAGTACCAGGTGTGTTGGTGCTGGATTGGAGAGCCAGCTGGGTTCTTCAGGAGTGTAGGATCTTGGTCACAGTTGCATGGCCTATATAGGAGATCTACATGGTAAGTAAAATCGTTGATCTGCAGGTGTATGTGTGTGCAAGGTCGAGGTTCACAGGTGAGCAGAATCGTTGTTTGATTTTCAGGTGTGCAAGGTCATATAGACAGCAACACAACAGGGAGCAGTATCAAGTAGGATCTACTTGGAGTACAGGTGTGTACTCAGATAGAGCAAGAGGAAGGCAAGGGAGTTCCTTCCATAAGTATGGTCTGTTGAATTGCAGGTTGTTGCAGATTCATGGGAGATCTACTTGAAGTACCTTGAGTACTTGTGGAGCATGTGGAGTGCTTGTGGAGTGCGTGGAGCACTTGTGGTGTGCGTGGAGCACGAGAGGTGAACACCAACTCTGTATTTTGAGTTGGGTGTTGGGACCTGAGAGGGAGAGCTTTGGGGAGGAGAATTACTGTTCACTTGAGGTGTGGGAAACCTCTGTAAGGTGGTGGAGAAGAAGTGGCATCTTCTTTATTGTATTATTTTCTGTATAAAGTGTTAATACAAGTTGTGTATTGTCTCTCATATCATGTGTTATTCTGAATTCTAGTTACTTGGTGAATCTGGTTAATTTCTGCATATTAAGTTGCTTGGTTTGGTAATCAAATTGTGTGCTTCCGGTTTATTCTCCCAACAGTAATCATATTCAAGATGTTTGATTAAGAATTGGTTGTCCTTTATACGTATGTTTCATGAATTATTAAAGAGAAAATTTAGTGTGATGATTCTTAAAGGTAAAACCATGTGATTAACTTGTATGTTTTAGTTAAGCAAATGGCATGTGTTCAATGATTGAAGGTGAAAGGTGTAGGGAGAACTTTTAAAATGAGATAAGATCAAGGAGGGTTATTTGAAATTACATATTAGATATTATGTCAAACTTATGTGGTGTTGGACAGATGTGTTAAGGAAACCCCTGATTTCTATGATGAACTTTGGCAAAGTGGATTAAGAATTTGGATTCTTGGAAGGATATGATAAAAACATCAATTTTTTATGATAAAAAATGTTTTGGTAAGTGTGTTTGAACCATTTGAATTTTGTTTGAACATTTTTTTGGTCAGGAAAAATAGGAAGAGTCTATAAACCCTGACACAGACCTGTAGACAGTTATTTACATAACACAATCAGGTATATCTTGAGTTGGAAATTATAGATAGTGGATTGATTGATAACATATAAGGGTTGGAAGTTATGAACTAGGTCTAATTAGACCTTAAATACCTATTTTGGTCTTTTTAACCATTTTTAAACATTCACAAACAGATTATAACTACTCTCAGGCCGAGATTGAGACTAGAAAACCCTAAATTACGGTTTGGAAGATTTTGATAGTTTTAATCATTAAAATCCAATGAAATTTGGTATGTAGCTAGGTGTTGATCTATAGAAATTTTAGGATGTATCATCAAGAATCTATACTATTATTAAGGACTGAGTGTCTTAGACAGGGAAAGAGACCTAACAGACCAAATTTGGACCAAATAAAAGCCTAAGAGAGTGACTTAAAGTTTGAGTTGGAACTTGAAAATTTATAAAAGGCTAAACAAGGGAAAATGGTATATGCATCAAGATTATATTTTCAAATTGGTTAAGTTACATATCCATATAAATAAATTAAAAACCCAAAATAAGGCTACAAGGACTATTGGTAGAATAGACATAGTGGTGAAAAGATGTGAGTTGAGATTTGGAGAGAGTTGACATGTGAATGAGAGGTTAATATGGCCCTAAAGAACCAAATAAAATATATTTGAGTCCTCCTAATAATGATATGAAACTTAGAATCTTGTATAAAGGATTGGTCTAGTGAACCATTCATAAAAGTAGTGGATTAAGAAATAAGCATTGTGTGAGAAGACTTGGTGTATGTTCTGCATCATTTTGGTATTAGAGCTAGTAAAAGATTGTGAAAAGATTTGACATCATGTGTTTTGAAGTGCAGTGTAGGACAAGGAATCAAGGATAGTATTCCATGGAGAGAATTAGCAGGGATGATGATTTGGTCAAGCAAATGGTGGACCAAGCAACACAGTTGATTACTCCATTGGTCATGAGGATGGAGGCTATCGAAGATGCTCTTAGAGAGAGAGAACAAAGAGAAGAAATAGAGAGAGAAGAAAGAGTTGATAGGAAATAGGGTTAAATAACACCATTACAACCAAGGATGATTGGGAGAGAGAATAAAGAGGTGGTTCAAGAGAGACCACAAGAAAATGTAACAAGTCAAGATGGCATGGGAGTACAACACCATGCATGGCAAATCAGACCATTTACAGATGGCAGATTGAGAAGGATGAAGGTCTAATGAGATATGGACCAAGACAAAGATTTAAAGGATAATGTTGGCATTGTCATAGAGAGGGACATAGAGCAACAAAGTGTACAATGAATGTTATTATAAGTATGCAACAAAATAGTGCAAGAAAAGTGAATGAGGAGAGAGAACATGAAATTAATGGGTCTTTACTCATGAGGAAAATCTTATTGCAATAGAGAATTTAAGTCAATGAGCCAACCCAAAGGAGAAGCCTATTCAAGAGCAGATGCAAGACAAGAGATAAATTTCATAATTTGGTAATTGATGGAGGTAGTACTAATAACATTACGTCTTTAGAGATGGTGCAAAAGTTGGGCTTGAAGAGTATGCCACATCCACAACCATACAAGGTTGCATGGGATCAAAAGGTACATAAAATCTTGGTACGCGAACAAATTTCGGTTGAATTCAATATAGGAGGATATAGAGATGAAGTTTTATGTGACATTATGCCTATAGATGTGCGTCACTTGTTATTAGGTAGACCATGGCAGTTTGATAGGCATGTCATACATGATGGGAAAGAAAATACATATACCATCGAGGAAGATGGAAAGGTACACAAACTAGTCCCATTGAAGGGTGAAGAAGAAAGAAGAGATGAAAGGATAATGATGATGCAATGTTGGAGCAAAGTCATGGAAAGATTGAGTTTGGTCAAAGAACCAAAGGGAGAAGACAAAGTAAGATGTATTGAGTTATTTTATATGAGGATTTGTGAGTCCACAAACAAAGACATAAAAAAGGATAAACAAGAAGGCAAAGTGATAACAAGTAGACATCAAAGAGAAGTAGATATAACACTTAAGAGAGTGATTATGAAAGAATATAGTCAAAACAAGCATGGTAGCAAAGCCTTTGAAAAAGAAGATAACATAATGATGATAGATATTGCAGCTGAGATGGATGAGTAGTGGATTGGAAAATACATCAAGCAAGCCAAGAGGAAGATGGAAATTGAAATATACAAAGAGGCAACCCAAGAGAGAGCCATGAAGTCTCCAAATTTTATGTCTAATGAGTTGATTTGTGGTCTAAATGCAAGTAAGGAGTAGGTACAAGACAAATAAGAGATGCATGTATAGCCTAAAGTGATTGTGACAAATAAGGAAAGAATGGTTGATAGTCTTGAACAAGAAGAGAAAGTTTAAGAGTTGGACTATATGCAATAGTCTCATGAAAGCAATCAAGAAGAGGGAATAGTGAAGATGAGTATGAAGCCCTTGGATATGTAGGAGATTGAGGGAAGTTAAGATGTTGATGTACATGAGCAAACTAAGAATAGACACAAGTATGTGGTATGCAAAGAACAAAAACATGTTGTGAATGAGGAGGAATGGGCAACACAAGAAACATGGATGAAGGAAGAAGATTGCATACTTGCAGCAGTGGTTGAAGATAGATTTAAGAAAGACATGGATCAGTTTTTAAAGGAGGAAGATTGGTATTCATATGCAATGTAAGAAGAAGATGGCAGCAACAATGTTTTACTTAACAATTTTGCTTCATGTGCAAGTATGTTGATGAAGGAGATGAAGCAAAGAAGGCCTAAATGTGGGGCCCAAAATCATGTTCACCTATATGAGAGGAAAGTAGAATTTGATGCCTTCTATAAGGAGGTGTATTGTGGTAGATAGTAGCATACACTAAGAGGATCAACAAACACCTATGGCAAAGATTTCTCAGCTTGGTAGTATGATGCAGGGGCATCCTATAAGGACACCAAAAATGATCCATTTTTTTCTTTAGATGGTCTAATAGTTGTTTCATAAGTTATAGAGGTCATAAGTTGTCATTATATGGAGTCTAGAGTGTCTAAAGGTGCATAAAATTTAAATTATTAGTTTTCCTACCAAAAGCATAATTTGAATATTTTAATGAAGTCAAGCCTTGTTTAAGAAATTTTGTGCATTAGTGAAGGTGGCAAGATGTGTAAAACATATTTAATGTCTTAGATTTTCAAGAGGTTCTTAAAAATCTCATGTTTCTATTGTCTTGGTTCTAGACCCTTTGTCTTATGATGCAAAATCAAGAAAATGTTATGTTGCAAGAAAACCTCTAGGTGGGAAAAGTGACTAAGAATCAATTATATATCCCTTTTAGGCATATAGGAGTCATTTTTAGATGGTAGATGGTGAATCCATTCGAGGTAGATGAATGACAATGTATTGACAAGTTTGTATGAAGAAAGTTATGAAGTTTTGTAACCTCTATTATTAAATGAACGAATACAGACCTCTATTTTAAAGGTCATTGTTGTTGTTGCAAATTGCATGTGTTATGATCGAGCAATTGAATGGAGATTGGTTATGCTTACAAGTGTGTTTTGGAGCTAATGCAGGTTTTGTTGAAGTGAGACTTTGAAGGTGTACAAGAAAGTAAGGACCATGTTAATGCAAGGGAATATAAACCGTAATTTGGTGTGTTTTTTGCTTGTTAACAGGTTGTGATCTAAGTTAGATGATTTATTAACAATGGTAACCATATTCAACATGTTTGATTAAGAATTGTTTGTCTTTGATACATATGTTTCATGAATTATTTAAGGATAAATTCTAGTGCAATGATTCCTAAAGGTAAAACCCTATGACTAACTTGTTTGTTTTGCTTAAACAAATGGCATGTGTTCAATGATTAAAGGTGAAAGGTGTAGGCAAAAATTATAAAATGAGATAAATATTGAGGAAGGTTATTTGAAATTACATATCAGATATTGTGTGTGTTGTTCCCAAAATTTGTCACTTGTTTTTGTGGACAACATATCAACTATTTTGGTCCTGCAGGCCAAAATAATCTCTTCTTTTTTCAAAAAATGTTCTGAGTAGTTAAGTTTTTCAAATATTCAAGCCTTTTCAGCTAAGGAGATCGTAGGTTCAACAGGCGGGCTTTCTCAAAGGGAAATTCAAAACACTTGAGGCTTTTTCTTAGTGTTTTCAGGCTGGTTCAATGTTGAAGTTCAATCAAAAGACTTAACAACTTCAAACAATTGAAATGAACCACTTTGAACCAATGAAGCATTGAACCCCACCCTAGAGGTTCAACGAGTTCAAAAGTTCAATGATTTTGGCAGACTTAAAGAAAAGAAGGCTTTGAGGAATGAAGATTGAATCGTTGAACCATTGAACCTTGAACCAAAAAGAGTTCACGAGTTCAAAGGTTCAAAAATAGTTAAGCACTTCAAAGAGTTCAACAAATTTGAAGAACAAGTTCAAAGGTTTAAACGGCTTCAACGGACTTAGAAGAATCAAAAGATTCGAAGAGTTAAGATTGAACCGTTGAACCATTGAACCTTGAACCAAAATGGTTCAAAGGTTCAAAAGTTCAAAGGTTCAACGAGTTCGATGGAAAAAGAAAGGATCTAGAAAGTTTGAAGCATCAAAAGATTCAAAGAAATAGATTGAACCAATGAACCATTGAACCTTGAACCGAAGTGGTTCAAGGGTTCAAAGGTTCAAAGAAGTTCAAAGTTTGAAAGGAAGCTTCAAGCAGAATCAAAGAAGCGAAATATTTCAAAAAGAAGTCTAACCAAATGGTTCGATAGAAGAAAAAGAGAGTGAATGCGGCCCTTTGCAAAACATTAAATCGTTGACCATTGAACCACTTTGAACTGTTGAACTATTGAACCGAAGCACTTCAAAGGTTCAAGGTTCAAAGTAGTTCAAGTGACCAAGTGACCAATGACATCCCCAGAAATGTCAAATTCAAAGTAATAAAATATCTGTTGGTTTTCAAATATGGCACAGACATGAGAACAATTCAATGACCAGTTGAGGAAAAAGTTGAAAGAGCCAGCAGAAAGTGAGAAGATAGCCCTGAGAGCTCAGATCGTCAAGGAAGAACAAAATGCAACAAAAAAAGGTGGGAAAGCTATAGGAAATTTAGAAATATCTGCAGGTGAGTTATTTCTAGTAGGTGGAATAGTCCACCAAGTGGACACTAGAGAGCACTAACATTCAAAGGTGCGGCCTATTTTTATTCATCAAGTAAAGGTGAAGTGGACAGCTGTATACATATCAAAAAAAGGACCAGGTAGCCTATGTTGTGGAGGAGAGATTTGAGATGATTAGAATGCTAAAGTCAAGGTTGATGTCCTATTTCAGCATGGCCCTTTCATAGATATTCAAGGCATTCAATTCAGCATGGGCCATTTTTTCATAAAAATAAGTGCCAAGTATTTTTGGGAGCGCTATATATTGTAATCTCTCATTTTATGCAAAAGAGATCTCTTTGTTATAAAAGTGAAACTCTGCCCAAATTGAAAGGCTTTCTTGAGACTTTGAGCTCAGACTGTTAATCATATTTTGTTATTTAAATGAGAAAGCAAGTGATCTTTCAGACTTTGTGTTGAAACAATTTGTGTTATTTAGGAGAGTATTATTATGTTTGTTTCCTGAATACCGTCTTGTCCATTTAATCAAATAAGCAAACTAATGGAAGTAATCTAAAAGGTGTTCTGAAGCTAACTGCTGGAGACTTTGTGCTACCACAATTTTCTTTAGTGTGTGTTTTTTATTTTAGTGTAAAGGATCTTGGGAAGACTTTGTGCTCCCATTATACTTCATAATTCTTTTACTCCTTGGCAGTTGAGGTGGAGACATTGTGCTACACTTCATTCTATTGTGTTACTGTGTCCTATTATAGTTAATACCAGGAAGTCATCCTCTGGTTTTTTGAACATCATTTTTGAAAGAAGAGAAATGCTTTCAGCAATTACCCAGGATTTCTTCTTTGATATGTGAATATCATCTCTGAAAAAAGTGAGATGGATGGTATGACTTCACCCCTGTGTGTATTTTCAACTTATATATATACATATATATATATATACATATATATATACATATATATATATATATACATATATATATGTATATATATATGTATATATGTATATATATATATATATACATATATATATGTATATATATATATACATAATATATATGTATATATGTATATATATATATATACATATATATATGTATATATATATGTATATATGTATATATATATATATACATATATATGTATATATATATATATATATACATATATACATATATATATATGTATATATGTGTGTATATATATATATATATATATATATATATATATATATATATATATATATATATTATAGGGAACCTCCCCTTGATGAGAGGAGAGATTTATCCCATTTTGATGTGGTAAACTTACACACTTTGCCATATAAATCTCCTTATGTTGTGGTTGATATAACCATTTTTTCGTCAGTTAGCTAGTAAAAAAATATTCATCTAATAGTTTTTGGTGACTTCATTGGGGAAAGAACATGTAGTTTGAAGCCTCAAGCTTCAAATTGAAGCAGTTCCAGTTCTTTTCCATTTTTATTTTTATGCTCTAGCAGATCCACAATACACATGAATCCAGAGATCTAAAAGTATTATTGACCCTATATTCGAGTTGGTGCAGCTGAGTAATTTTGATCTTTTTTCTCCACAACCTCACCTCCAACGAACCAGGAGTTTTCCTCCTACAAAAATTAGGTCTCCATTACCAGGTAAAGCTTCTATTTCCCCTGCTAGTAGAGCTTTGTCCATACATACCCCTCAGAGATTTGTTATCCTTCCCTTCAATAGTCACATAATGATAGCAAAAAGGCCCTTAGGGTAATACCTTTGGTCCTCTGAATCTAACTCCACCCTTACATGAGCTACCCCGTAGCTCAAGAAAAAATTTCCTCAAGTTCTATGGTGATGGAAAGGTTCATCCTAATGAACATATTGCAGCCTTCTACATAGCCTGTGGCGTGATAAGCGTGGAGTATAAAGACATTGTAGTCACGTTATTTATGAAAACATTGCAAGGTGCTGCTGCAGACTATTTTTATCATCTGTAGGCCCAAACAGTGACTGACTGGAACACTCTCAAAGCCAAATTTGAAGCAAGGTTCAAGCCTGTAGAAGATGTGCATACCTTATTTCATTCAGTTCACACAGATGAAGAAGGAGCCTTATGAACCTATGAGAGACTTCATAGCCAAATTTGACAAGTTGAAAAATATGATCCCCATAATTGTTCAATCGACACCTGAGAATCTCAAATACTTCATCAATTTGTAGCTTTCTGAAGTGAGTTTCTTGTTGAGGCATGCCGGCCACATACACCTCATTGTAGCTCAAGATTTGGCCACTGAAGTTGATGATGACCTTATCTTGGCAAGAAAGATAAGAAGAGATCCTAATAGGAGTAAATCTTCTTCATCTCTTAAAATTATTTCTACAGGCACCATTGATCCTATGGTGTAGAAGCTGGTAAATGAGTTGCTAGCTCTCAAAAAGCAAATGGCGCAAGGGATGTCTGCTCCTCCTTCATACTGAGATATACCAAGGAGGACTTTTCCCAATCAGTCATACCAAGGCAATGCTGTCAGGAATAAAGGGCAGCCAAATCATCTTCCTCTCCCACAAGGGAAGCTTGCCTTTGAAGTAACTCCAGCCAACTCAGTAGTTGGATATCTTGAAACTGAATCTAATTTTTCTTTCCAACCTGAGTTGAATCAAGAAGATGGCATTGATCTCTTTGTAGAAGACCAAAAAGAATCAGTTGGTGACTCCAACATTGGTTTCTTGAATTATCAAGATGAACTCAGAAGAAAAGGTGAAGCATTTTATGGATCATACACAGTGTTTACCAGGTTCCAGAACTAGTCAGCTCAATAAACGAATAAAAAAAATAGGGGAAGAAACTCAACCAGCAATTTCAATTGCTAAACGAGAGACTACTCTATCTTTTCAATCAAAGGACCTGGTGAGCAATAAAAAAGTAAGTACTCCAAACATTCTTTCATCTTCAATTTCAAATTCACATACTAGTCCCACACACCCAAAAAACCAGAAGGATGAACTTATTTCTTTTGTTCTCAATCCTTTTTAGTCATTTGACATAATTAACCATGTTAAGAAGACCAAAATTCAAATGACTGAGTTTGAATATTTACAATCCAACCCTGAGCAGTTAGATAGGTTAGTTCAATGCGTCAAGGATAAAACCATCCCTGCAGGACCAAATGTTCCAAAAGGGACTCCCATGTCCACCTCAAATAATCTTGTGATTACTCCACCCACTGCCCCTAGAAAAATAGAACCTTTATATGTCTCCTTGTTGATAAACAGTCATCAAATGAACAACTACATAATTGACTCAGATGCATCTGATAATGTCATGCCCACTAAGGTGGTAGAATCTCTTAGTCTCACGCTGACCAAGACCTTTGGGAGATGTTTCTCCATGGAAAATAAATAAGTACCTTTGCTGGGATAAATCAAGGATGCCTAATTTGCATTTTTGGCCTTCCTAAAAAAAAGAATTAAGATGACAGCCCTGGTGGCCGACGTCCTAGCCTCATATGGCATCCTTCTTGGGTGAAATTTTTGCAAGGATGTTGATGGAAAATTGAGCATGGACCTGTCTGAGGTGAGGATCCCTATCAAAGTCGTCATGCAGAGGTTGCTCCTTAATAAGGATTCAAAGTACATTGTTACCCAAACATCAGCACTTGAAGCTCAAATTCTATTTGAGTCTTTGGGAATGGGTAATTACTTCCTGTCTATAGAGGATGTTATTATGTCATCTGATGAAAGTCCTATAGGTGACAATCTAAAAATTGATTCAGACAGGACAGCAGAAGAATTGGTCTAACGTAGTATAGGTGCAAAAGAATCCTCCTTTCTAAATGAAGAAAAATTTGAGAAAAAAGGAGTTTTTGATGACGTATAGATTCTAAAATTTGATGGCAGTTATTCTTCTACCAATTCTCGAGTTGGGATTGTGTTGATATCTCCTCAAGGAGATATTTTTCTTTATTCGTATAAGTTGCAGTTCAATAACACTAAAAACACTACTGAGTATGAATCTCTGTTACTCAGGTTGATGGCAGCTCAAGACAAAGGCATTAAGCTTCTTCACACTAAAGGAGATGCTGAGCTAGTGGTTTGTCAGATGAGGAACCTGTATCAAACCAAAAATGAGAGATTACACTATTATCGCAATTTGGTGTTGGATTGCATTGAAATATTTGATGCTTTTAGTATTTTTGCAATGCCTAAAGAGTTCAATGATCAAGCATATTTATTGACTTTTTCTGCGACTCTCATGGTTCCTCACCCCAATTTTAAAAGAAATAGGTACACTATCGAACTAGTCTTTCGACTAAGTGTGCTTGATAATGCCAACCATTGGTAGGTGTTCAATGGTGACAACCAAATCATTATTTTTTTGGAATAAAAGGATGACTTTGAAAAGCTTCATTTCAAAGGCAATGAATCTCCATTGTGGAAATCATCTCCAAAAACAAGTTCAAACATAGGTGAAGAATTCTTGCAGCTAAAAGGGAATAAAATCCCAAAAGTATTAGTTTCTCTTGAGAAACCATTTGACAAGCATGATATGTTTATTAAATAGCAACAAATGGATTCAATCTCCTCCCAAGAGTTTGATCAAATAAATCTGAGTACTGAGGAAAATCCCAAGATGATGAACATTGGGAAGTGTTGCACTCTTGATGATAAGCTCAAATTAACTGCTCTACTTTACCATTACATAGATGTTTGAGCATACTCTTATGATGATCTAAAGTCGCTCAGCCCTGAAGAAATTCATCATGAAATTCCTCTCAAGAGTGATTCATTACCTCACAAGTAGAAATCCAAGCAGTACAGCCCCAAGATATTAGGTACTATTCTATTTGAGATTAATAAATGTTAAAAGCTAGAATAATTTTTCCAATCCATCATTTCATATGGATTGTGAACATAATCCCTGTGAGAAAAAAGAATGGGGAAATTTGCTTTTATGTGGATTTCAAAAACTTGAATCAATCCTCTCTAAAGGATAACTACCCTCTGCCCATCATGGATGAAGTCCTTCAAATAGTGACTGGTTCAAAAATGTTATTAATGTTAGATGGTTTCTTAAGGTACAATCAAGTAAAAGTCAGTGAAGCAGACCAACATAAGACTGCCTCCACTACACCTTGGAGCACCTTTGCATATCACAGAATGTATTTTAGTTTGATTAATGCCAGTACCACTTTCTAGAGAGTAATAGACCTTGCTTATAGAGATGAAATGGGAAAGTTCATCATGGTATACCTTGATGATTTGATAGTCTTTTTCAAGCATCATCTCGATCATGTACATCATTTAGAATAAGTGCTGGAATGATGTCGACAGAACAACATTTTTCTAAATCTCAAGAAGTTAGTTTTTGGGGTTATAGAAGAAAAACTTCTCGGTCACACTGTATCTTTAGAAGGCATAAATATTGACTCAAAAAGAATCAAATCCATCCAAGAGCTTACTCTACTTGTTAGTAAAACTACAATTCACTCTTTCTTCAAAAAGGTGAATTTTCTACAAAAGTTTATTCCTGAGTTCGCAGAGAAGACTCGCCACATTATGGACATGATGAAGGAAAAAGCTACTTTTCATTTGATTGAAGAAGGCAAGTCAGCATTTCAAGATATCAAGAAAGCTATCACCCATACTCCGGTCCTAGTTTCCCTGGATTACACTAAAGACTTCATAATATACATTTATGCTTCTAAACACACACTTTTAGCAATTTTGGTTCAGTAGAACAAAGAAGGTATGGAATCTCTTATATCCTTCATGAGATTTCCTCTCAAAGCTCATGAGTTGAAGTATTCAAACATGGAGAAGCATTCTTATGCAGTGGTAAAGGCAGTTAATCACTTCTATTTTTACATCCTAAACTCACACACTATTGCCCTGGTTTCTGATACAATAGTCAAGTCCATATTAACTCAACAGGAGTTTGGAACAAAATAGGGTAATTAGATTACTAAAATCCAAGAGTTTGATCTTGTTATCAAACTAACGAAGCTGGTGCGGGGAAGAGGCCTCTGCCAATTAATTGTTGATAACATACCAAAAGAAATAGGGCATGAAAAAATAGAAGTTGAAAACACGCCAACAATTCTCTTTGTCACCACTACGAATGAGTGGTATTAAATTATTACTAATTTTCTTACTTATGGTGAGTGTCCTGTTCACCTGTTTCATAAAAAAAGGAGGACTGTTAAGTTGAAAGCTGCCAACTTTGTCCTGTGAAATAACAGTCTATATAAGAGGAGCCTTGATGAGGTATTCCTTCGCTGCATGGATAAAGAGAAACAGAACAAACTTTTTGATTCCTTTCACAATTTGGTTTATGGAGGACATTTTTCTACACCTGTAACCGCCCACAAGATTATGTGAGCCAAGTACTATTGGCCTACTCTATTTCAAGATGCATATAAATGGGTACGTAGATGTGAACTATGTCAACAGTTCATTGGAAGACCCGAGTTGGCTACATTACCTCTCAAGCCAGTAGTAATTGAAGAGCTATTTCAGTAATGGGGTATTGATTTCATTGGTGTTGTAAACCTGTCTTCAAGCATTGAACATGATTATGTCTTTATAGCCATAGACTACTTCATCAAGTGGGTGGAAGCCATTCCAGTCAAGCATGTTACTTCAGAAGTAGTATGTAATTTTTTTAAGGAAAATATCATTTTTAGGTTTGGAGTCCCAACCAAGATTGTAATAGATAATGCAGCATGTTTCTTCTCTTATGAGATTACCAAGTTCTGCTTTTACTATGAGATTATCCTCTCCCACTCTTCTGACTATTTCCTGTAAGGAAATGGCCAAGCAGAATCAAGCAATAAAAACTTGGTGACCATTATCAAAAAGTTGGTAGATGACAATCAGAGAACCTAACACAAAGCATTGTTTGATACTTTATGGGAAGACATAATTACACCCAAGAGGGTGATAGGTATGTCACCTTTCTAGCTTCTATATGGTCTCAATGCAGAGATACCAATCACCTTGAAATTGTCAGCACTGAAGTTGGCGAAGGCAATTGAAGATTCAACTTTTGAAAGTGCCATTAACAAGAGGATCATGTGCTTGATTGAACTTAATGAGCAACAAACTATGGTGGTGGACCAAATTGTCATGCATCAAAGTTTGGTAAAGAAGCTCTTTCACCAAAAAGTAAGAATTCATGATTTTTAGATTGGAGATCAAGTTCTGTTATGGGACAAGAGGAGAGAAACAAAAGGAATGCATAAGAAATTTGATTCCTTATGGAGAGGCCCATTTACTATTCATCAGCTCAGTGGTAAAAATAGTTTTCTGTTGAAGTATCAAGATGACATGCCATTTTCTGTACCTCACAGTGGGCAGCGTCTGAAGCACTTCAATCTTTGAAGTATCAGATAAGTCCAGTTGTACATACATATGATTTTTGTATAGTCTTTCATTTGTTTTGTGTTGTTCATTTGTTTTTGGTGCCTTTCTTTTTGGGTAAAATGACTCTATAGCCTAATGGCATACATGAAGGCACTGAGATTCTGATTTCTACTCCCTTCTACTATTTTAAAATTTCAATTAATAGAAGTTTTCCAACTGGAGCTCACTGTTGTTCCCAAAATCCATCACTTGTTTTTGTGGACAACATATTAACTATTTTGGTCCTGTAGGCCAAAATGATCTCATCCTTTTTCAAAAAATATTTTGAGCAGTTAAGTTTTTCAAATATTCAAGCCTTTTCAGCTAAGGAGGTCGCAGGTTCAACAGGCAGACTTTCTCAAAGGGAAGTTCAAAACACTTGAGGCTTTTCTTTAGTGTTTTCAGGCTTATTCAATGTTGAAGTTCAATCAAAATTCTTAACATTGAGCTTCAACCAATTGGAATGAACTACTTTGAACCAACGAACTATTGAACCCTTCCCTAAAGGTTCAACGAGTTCAAAAGTTCAATGATTTTGGTGGACTTAAAGAAAATAAGGCTTCAAGGAATGAAGATCGAACCATTGAACAATTGAACCTTGAACCAAAAAGAGTTCACAAGTTCAAAGGTTTAAAGGTTCAAAAAGAGTTAAGCACTTCAAAGAGTTTAATAAATTTGAAGACTTCGACAAGTTCAAAGGTTCAAATGGCTTCGGCAGACTTAGAAGAATCAAAAGATTCGAAGAGTTAAGATTGAACCGTTGAACCATTGAACCTTAAACTGAAATGGTTCAAAGGTTCAAAAGTTTAAAGGTTTAACGAGTTCGACAGAAAAGGAAAGGATCCAGAAAGTTTGAAGCATCAAAGGATTCAAAGAAATAGATTGAACCAATGAACCATTGAACCTTGAACCGAAGTGGTTCAAGGGTTCAAAGGTTCAAAGAAGTTCAAAGTTTGAAAGGAAGCTTCAAGCAAAATCAAAGAAGTGAAAGATTCCAAAAAGAAGTCCAACCAAATGGTTTGACAAAAGAAAAAGAGAGCGAATGTAGCCTTTTACAAAACATTGAACCACTGACCATTGAACCACTTTGAACCATTGAACTGAAGCACTTCAAAGGTTTAAAGTAGTTCAAGTGACCAATGACATCCTCATAGACGTCAAATTCAAGGTAATAAAATATCCATTAGTTTTTAAAAATGGTGCAGACATGAGAACAAACTCAGTGATCAGCTGAGGAAAGAGCTGAAAGAGCCAATTAAAAGTGAGAAGATAGCCCTAAGAGCTTAGATCGCCAAGGAAGAACAAAATGCAACAAGAAAAGGAGGGAAAGCTACACGAAATTCAGAAATATTTGTAGGTGAGTTATTTCCAATAGGTGGAACAGTCCACCAAGTGGACACTAGAGAGTGCTAACATTCGAAGGCACAACCTATTTTTCTTCATCGAGTAAAGGTGAAGTGGACAACCGCATAAGTATCAAAAAAAGGACCAAGCAACCCATGCTTTGGAGGAGACATTTGAGATGATTAGAATGCTAGAGTCAAGGCTGATGACCTATTTTAGTATGGCCCTTTCATAGATATTCAAGGCATTCAATTCAGTATGGGCCATTTTTTCATAAAAACAAGTACCAAGTCTTTCTAGGAGCGCTATATATTGTAATCTCTCATTTTATGCAAAAGAGATCTCTCTGTTATAAAAGCAAAACTCTGCCCAAATTGAAAGGCATTCTTGAGACTTTGAGCTCAGACTGTTAATCATATTTTGTTATTTGAATGAGAAAGCAAGTGACCTTTTAGACTTTGTGTTGAAATAACTTGTGTTATTTAGGAGATTGTTATTATGTCTATTTCCTGAATACCGTCTTGTCCATTTAATCAAATAAGCAAAACTAGTGGAAGTAATTTGAAAGGTGTCTTGAAGCCAACTGTGAGACACTTTGTACTGCCACAATTATCTTTAGTGTGTGTTTTCTATTTTAGTGTAAAGGATCTTGGGAAGACTTTGTGCTCCCATTATCCTTTGTAATTCTTTTACTCCTTGGCAGCTGAGGTGGAGACTTTGTGTTACACTTCATTCTATTGTGTTACTGCATCTTGTTACAGTTAATACCAATAAGTCATCCTCTGGTTTTTTTAACATCATTTTTGAAAGAAGAGAAATACTTTCAGCAATTATCCAGGATTTCTCCTTTGATTTGTGAACATCATCTCTAAAAAAAGAGAGATGGATGGTATGATTTCACCCTTGTGTGTATTTTCAGCTTATATATATATATATATATATATATATATATATATATATATATATATATATATATATATATAGGGAACCTCCCCTTGATGAGAGGAGAGATTTATCCCATTTTGATATGATAAACCTGCATGCTTTACCGTATAAATCTGCTTATGCTGTGGTTGATATAACCATTTTAACGTTAGTCAGTTGGTGACAAAATATTCACCCAACAGTGTGGAACTTATGTGGTGTTGGATAGATGTGTTAAGGAAACCCCTGATTTATGTGTTGAACTTTGGAAAAGTGGATTGAGAATTTGGATTCTTGAAAGGATATGATCAAAGCATCGATTTGTTATGCTAAATAATGTTTGGCTAAGCATGTTTAAACCACTTGAAAGTTTTTTGAAAATTTTTTTGGTCAAGAAACATAGTAAGATTTTGTAAACCCTGACACAAACCTGTAGACATTTATTTACATAACATAGTCAGGTATATCTTGAGTTGGAAATTGTAGATAGTGGATTGATTGATGCAATCTAAGGTTTGGATGTTATGCAGCAGGTCTATTCAAACCTTATGAACCTATTTTGGTCCTTTGAACCATTTTGAAACATTCACAAAAAAATTATAACTACTCTCAAGCCGAGACTGAGACCAAAAACCCCTAAACTAGGGTTTGGAAGATTTTGATATTTTTAATCATTAAAATCTAATGAAATTTTGTATCTAGCTAGATGTTGATCTATAGAATTTTTAGGACATATCATTAAGTGTCTTTACTATTATTAAGGATTGAGTGTCTTAGATAGGGAAAGAGACCTAACAGACCTAATTTAGACCAAAGAAAAGCCTAAGAGAGTGACTTAAATTTTGAGTTGGAACTTGAAATTTTAAAAAGTCTAAACAATGGAAAAGGGTATTTGCATCAAGATTCTATTTTAAATGATTTGGA
Source organism: Torreya grandis (assembly GCA_037957365.1). Lineage (NCBI taxonomy): Eukaryota > Viridiplantae > Streptophyta > Pinopsida > Cupressales > Taxaceae > Torreya > Torreya grandis. The sequence continues at coordinate 4,342,319 of JARHVA010000429.1, forward strand.
GAGAGTTGACATGTGAATGAGAGGTCAATGTGACCCTAAATAACTTAATAAAACATATTTGAGTCCTTATAATAGAGAGATGAAACTTAGAATCTTGTATAAAGGATTGGTCTAGTGAACCATTAGTAAAAGTAGTGGATTAAGAAACAAGCATTGTGTGAGAAAACTTGGTGTATGCTCTGCATCATTTTGGTATCAGAGCTAGTAAAATATTCATATAAGATTGTGAAAAGATTTGACATCATGTGTTTTAAAGTGCAGTGTAGGACAAGGAATCAACGATAGTATTCCATGGAGAGAGTTAGCAGGGATGATGATTTAGTCAAGCAAATGGTGGACCAAGAAACACAGTTGATTAATCCATTGGTGACGAGGATGGAGGTTATCGAGGATGCTTTTAGAGAGAGAGAACAAAGAGAAGAAATAGAGAGAGAAGAAAGAGATGATTATAGCCAAGGATGACTGGGAGAGAGAATAGAGAGGTGGTTCAAGAGAGACCATAAGAAGATGCAATAACAAGTCAAGATGGCATGCAAGTACAACACCATGCATGGCAAATCAAACCATTTAAAAATGGTAGATTGATAAAGATGAAGGTTTAATGAGATATGGACCAAGACAAAGATTTCAAAGATAATGTTGGCATTGTCATAGAGAGGGACATAGAGCAACAAAGTGTCCAATGAATGTTATTAGAAGTATGCAACAACAAAGTGCAAGAAAAGTGGATGAGGAGAGAGAACATGAAAGTAATGAGTCTTTACTCATGAGGAAAATCATATTGCAATAGATAATTCAAGTCAAAGAACTAGCCCAAAGGAGAAGCCTATTCAAGAGCAGATGTAAGACAAGAGATAAAGTTTGTAATTTGGTAATTGAAGGAGGTAGTACTAATAACATTATGTCTTTAGAGATGGTGAAAAATTTGGGTTTGAAGAGTATGCCACATCCACAACCATACAAGATTGCATGGGATCAAAAGGGACATAAAATCTTGGCAAGTGAACAAAGTTAGGTTGATTTCAAGATAGGAGGATATATAGATGAAGTGTTATGTGACATTATGCCTATAAATGTGTGTCACTTGTTGTTAGGTAGACCATGGCATTTTGATAGGCATGTCATACATGATGCGTAAGAAAATATGTATACCATAAAGGAACTTGGAAAGGTACACAAACTAGTCCCATTAAAGGGTGAAGAAGAAAGAAGAGATGAAAGGATAATGATGATGCAATGTTGGAGCAAAGTCATGGAAAGATTGAGTTTGGTCAAAGCACCTAATGGAGAAGAGAAAGTAAGATGTATTGAGTTAGTTGATATGAGGAGTTGTGAGTCCACAAAGATAAACATAAAAGAGGCTAAGCAAGAAGGCAAATTGACATCAAGTAGGCATCGAAGAGAAGTAGACATAGCACCTAAGAGAGTGCTCATGAAAGAAGATAGTCAAAGCACGCATGGTATCCAAGCCTTTGAAAAAGAAGATAACAAAATGATGATAGATATTTTAGCAGAGATGAATGAGTAGTGGATTGGAAAATACATCAATCAAGTTAAGAGGAAGATGGAAATTGAAATGTACAAAGAGGCAATCCAAGAGAGAGCCATGAAAGCTCCAAATTTTATGTCTAATGAGTTGATTTGTGATCTAAATATAGGTAAGAAGTAGGTAGAAGACAAACAAGAGATGCATGTATAGCCTAAAGTGATTGTGACAAATAAGGAAAGAATGGTTGATAGTCTTGAATAGGAAGAGATTGTGTTGGGTCAAAGCACCAAAGGGAGAAGACAAATCAAGATGTATTGAGTTAGTTGATATGAGGAGTTGTGAGTCCATAAAGATAGACATAAAAGAGAATAAGCAAGAAGGCAAAGTGACAGGAAGTAGACATCAAAGAGAAGTAGATATATCACCTAATAGAGTGCTCATGAAAGAAGATAGTCAAAGAAAGCATGATAGCATAGCCTTTGAAAAAGAAGATAACATAATGATGATAGATATTACAGCTGAGATGGATGTGTAGTGGATTGGAAAATACATCGAGCAAGCTAAGAGGAAGATGGAAATTGAAATCTATAAAGATGCAACCCAATAGAGAGCCATGAAGGCTCTAAATTTTATGTCTAATGAGTTACTTTGTGATCTAAATTTAGGTAAGGAGTAGGTGGAAGAGAAATAAGAGATGCATGTACAACCTAAAGTGATTGTGACAAATAAGGAAAGAATGGTTGATAGTCTTGAATAAGAAGAGAATCTTTAAGAGTTGGACAATATGCAACAATCCCATGAAAAAAATCAAGAAGAGGGGATAGTGAAGATGAGTATGAATCCCTTGGATATGTAGGAGGTTGAGGGCAATTAAGATATTGATGTACAACAACAAATTAAGAATCTACACAAGAATGTGGTATGCAAAGAATAAGAACATGTTGTGCATGAGGAGGAATGAGAAACACAAGAAGCATGGATGAAGGAAGAAGATTACATAATTATAGCAGTGGTTGAAGATAAAGATAAGAAAAATATGGATCCATTTGTAAAGGAGGAAGGTTGGTATATATATGCAATGCAAGAAGAAGATGGCAGCAACAATGTTTTGCTTAACATTTTTGCTTCATGTGTAGGTATGTTATTGATGGAGATGAAACAAAGAAGGCCAAAATATGGGGCCCAAAAGCACGTTCAGATATATAAGAGGCAAGTAGAAGTTGATGCATTCTATAAGGAGGTTTATTGTAGGTAGATAGTAGCATACACTAAGAGGATCAAAAAACACCTGTGGCAAAGATTTCTCAGCTTGGTGGTATGATGTAGGGGCATCCTATAAGGACCCCAAAAATGATGCATTTTTGTCTTTAGACGGTCTAATAGTTGTTTCATATGTTCTAGAAGTCATAATTTGTCATTAGATGGAGTCTAGAGTGTCTACAGGTGCATAAAATTTAAATTATTAATTTTCCTGCCAAAAGCATAATTTGAATATTTTAATGAAGTCAAGCCTTGTTTAAGAAATTTTGTGCATTAATGAAGGTGTTAAGATGTGTAAAACATGTTTAATGTCTTAGCATTTCAAGAGTTCCTTAAAAATGTCATATTTTTATTGTCTTGGTCTTAGACCGTTTGTCTTATGATGCAAAATCAATAAAATGTTATGTTGCAAGAAAACCTCCAGGTGGGAAAAGTGACTAAGAATCAATAATGTCTCCTTTTTAGGCATATAGGAGTTAGTTTTAAATAGTATATGGTGAATCCATTCCAGGTATATGAATGGTAATGTATTACCAAGTTTGTATGAAGAAAGTTATGAAGTTTTGTAACCTCTATTGTTGAATGAATGAATACAAACCTCTATTTTGAAGGTCATTGTTGTTGTTACAAACTGCATGAGTTGTGATTGATGAATTAGATGGATATTGGTTATGTTTCCAAGTGTGTTTTAAATTTGATGCATGTTTGGTTGAAGAGAGACTTTGAAGGTGTACAAGAAAGCGAGGACCATGTCAATGCAAGGAAATATAAACCCTAATTTGGTGTGTTTCTTGCTTGTTAACAGTTTGTGATCAAAGTTAGATGATTTGTTAATAATGGTAATAATATTCAAGATGTTTGATTAAGAATTGGTTATCTTTTTAATAAGTATGTTTCATGAATTTTTAAGGATAAATTCTAGTGCAATGATTCCTGAAGGTAAAACCATGTGACTAACTTGTATGTTTTACTTAAACAAATGGCATGTGTTCAATGATTGAAGGTGAAAGGTGTAAGAAAAGCTTTTAAAATTAGATAAAGATTGAGGAAGGTTATTTGAAATTACATATCAGATATTGTGTGAAACTTATGTGGTCTTGGACAGATGTGTTAAGGAAACCCCTGATTTTTGTGATGAACTTTGGCAAAGTGGATTGAGAATTTGGATTATTGAAAGGATATGATCAAAGCATCGACTTGATATGATAAATAATGTTTTCATATGTGTGTTTTAACCATTTTAATTTTTTTTGAACATTTTTTTGGTCCGAAAACATCGTAAGAGTTTATAAACCTTGACACAAACCTATAGACAGTTATTTACATAACACAGTCAGGTATATCTTGAGTTGGAAATTGTTGATAGTGGATTGATTGATGCAATATAAGGGTTGAATGTTATGCACTAGGTATAATCAGACCTTATAAACCTATTTTAGTCCTTTGAACCTTTTTAAAATGTTCACAAAAGAATTATAATTACTCTTAGGCTGAAACTGAGACCAAAAAACCCTATACTAGGGTTTGGAAGATTTCGATAGTTTTAATTGTTAAAATCCAATAAAATTTGGTATGTATCTAGGTGTTGATCTATAAAAATTTTAGGACATATCATCAAGTATCTATACTATTATTAAGGACTGAGTGTCTTAGACAGGGAATGAGACCTAACAAACCTAATTTAGACCAAAGAAAAGCCTAAGAGAATGACTTGAAGTTTGAGTTGGAACTTGAAATTTTATAGAAGGCTAAACAAGGGAAAAGGGTATCTTCATTAAGATTCTATTTTTAAATTGGTTAAGTTAAATATCCATACAAATCAAAGAAAGCCCAAAATAAGGCTACAAGGACTATTAATAAAATAGACATAGTGGTGAAAAGGTGTGAGTTGAGATTTGGAGAGAGATGACATGTGAATGAAAGGTCAATGTGACCCTAAAGAACCTAATAAAACATATTTGAGTCCTCCTAATAGTTATATGAAATGTAAAATCTTATATAAATGATTTTTCTAGTGAACCATTAGTAAAAGTAATGGATTAAGAAACAAGCATTGTGTGAGAAGACTTGGTGTATGCTCTGCATCATTTTGGTATCAGAGCTAATACAAGATTCTTATAAGATTGTGAAAATATTGACATCATGTGTTTTGAAGTGTAATGTAGGACAAGGATTCAAGGATAGTGGTCCATAGAGAGAGTTAGCAGGGATGATGATTTGGTCAGGCAAATGGTGGACCAAGCAACATAATTGATTACTCCATTGGTCATGAGGATGGAGGCTATTGATGATGATCTTAGAGAGAGATAACAAAGAGAAAAAATAGAGTGAGAAGAAAGAGATGATAGGTAGTAGGGTTAAATAACACCATTACAACCAAGGATGAATGGGAGAGAGAATAGAGAGGTGGTTCAAGAGAGACCACAAGAGCATGTAACAATAAGTCAAGATGGCATGGGAGTACAACACCATGCTTGGGATATCAGACCATTTATAGAAGGAAAATTGAAAAGAGATGAATGTCTAATGAGATATGGACCAAGATAAAGATTTCAAGGATAATGTTGGCATTGTCATAGAGAGGGACATAAAGCAGTAGAGTGTCCAATAAATTTTAGAAGTATGCAACAATAGAGTGAAATAAAGGTGAATGAGGAGAGAGAACATGAAAGTAATGAGTCTTTACTCATGAAGAGAATCTTATTATAGGAGGGAAAACAAGTCAAAGAACCAACCCAAAGGAAAAGCCTATTCAAGATCAGATGTAAGACAAGAGATAAAGTTTGTAATTTAGTAATTGATGAAGGTAGTACTAATAACATTATGTCTTTAGAGATGATGCAAAATTTGGGCTTGAAGAGGATGCCACATCCATAAACATACAAGGTTGCATGGGTTTAAAAGGGACATAAACCCTGGTAAGTGAAGAAAGTTGGGTTAAATTCAAGATAGGAGGATATAGAGATGGAGTGTTATGTGACATTATGCCTATGAATATGTGTCACTTGTTATTAGGTAGACTATGGTAGTTTGATAGGCATGTAATACATGATGGGAAATAAAATACATATACCATCAAGGAACTTGGAAAGGTACACAAACTAGTCCCATTGAAGGGTGAAGAAGAAAGAAGAGATGAAAGGATAATGATGATGCAATGTTGGAGCAAAGTCATGGAAAGATTGAGTTTGGTCAAAGCACCAAAGGGAGAAGACAAAGTAAGATGTATTGAGTTAGTTGATGTGAGGAGTTGTGAGTCCACAAATATAGACATAAAAGAGGATAAACAAGAAGGCAAAGTGACAACAAGTAGACATCAAAGAGAAGCAAATATAACACCTAAGAGAGTTCTCATGAAAGAAGATAGTCAAAGCAAGCATGGTAGCCAAGCCTTTGAAAAAGAAGATAACAAAATGATGATAGATATTGAAGCTGAGATGGATGAGTAGTGGATGGAAAAATACATCAAGCAAGCTAAGAGGAAGATGGAAATTGAAATGTACAAAGAGGTAGCCCAAGAGAGACCCATGAAGGCTCCAAATTTTATGTCTAATGAGTTTATTTGTGTTTTAAATGAAATTAAGGAGTATGTAGAAGACAAACAAGAGATGCATGTACAACCTAAAGTGATTATGACAAATAAGGAAAGAATGGTTAATAGTCTTGAACAAGAAGAGAATGTTCAGGATTTGGACAATATGCAGGAGTCCCATGAAAGCAATCAAGAAGAGGGGTTAGTGAAGATGAGTATGAAGCCCTTGGATATGTAGGATATTGAGGGCATTTAATATGTTGATGTAAAAGAACAACTAAGAATCTACACAACTATGGGGTATGCCAATAATAAGAACATGTTGTGCATGAGGAGGAATGGGTAACACAAGAAGCATGGATGAAGGAAGAAGATTGCATACTTGAAGCTTGAATCAGTGTTTGAAGATAGAGATAAGAAAAAGATGGATCAGTTTGTAAAGGAGGAAGATTAGTATAGATATGCAATGCAAGAAGAAGATGGGAGCAACAATGTTTTGCTTAACAATTTTGCTTCATGTGCAGGTATGTTGTTGAAGGAGATGAAGCAAAGAAGGCCTTAATGTGGGGCCCAAAATCATGTTAACCTATATGAGAGGCAATTAGAATTTGATGCCTTCTATAAGGAGGTTTATTGTAGGCAGATAGTAGCATACACTAAGAGGATCAACAAACACATGTGGCAAAGATTTCTCAGCTTGGTAGTATGATGCAGCGACATCCTATAAGGACCCCAAAAATGATCCATTTTTGTCTTTAAATGGTATAATATTTGTTTCATAAGTTCTATAGGTCATAAGTTATCATTAGATGGAGTCTAGGTGCATAAAATTTAAATTATTAGCTTTCATACCAAAAACATAATTTGAATATTTTAATGAAGTCAAGACTTGTTTAAGAACTTTTGTGCATTAGTGAAGGTGGAAAGATGTATAAAACATGTTTAATGTCTTAGCATGTCAAGAGGTCCTTAAAATGTCATGTTTCTATTGTCTTGGTTCTAGACCCTTTATCTTATGCTGCAAAATCAAATAAATGTTATGTTACAAGAAAACCTCTAGGTGGGAAAAGTGACTAAGAGTCAATTATGTCTCCTTTCTAGGCATATAGGAGTTGGTTTTAGATGGTAGATGTTGAATCCATTTGAGGTAGATGAATGGAAATGTATTGACAAGTTTGTATGAAGAAAGTTATGAAGTTTTGTAACCTCTGTTGTTGAATGAACGAATACAAACCTTTATGTTTAAGGTCATTGTTATTGTTGAAAATTGCATGTGTTGTTATTGATGAATGGAATGGAGATTGGTTATGTTTCTAAGTGTTTTTTCAAGCTGATTTAGGTTTGGTAGAAGTGAGACTTTGAAGGTGTACAAGAAAGCAAGGACCATGTCAATGCAAGGGAATATAGACCATGTTTGGGTGTGTTCCCTACTTGTTAACCATTTGTGATCAAAGTTAGATGATTTATCAACAATGGTAATCATATTAAAGATGTTTGATTAAAAATTGGTTGTCTTTGATATGTATGTTTCATGAATTATTAAGGATAAATTCTAGTGCGATGATTCCTGAACACAAAACCATGTGACTGACTTGTATGTTTTACTTAAACAAATGTCATGTGTTCAATAATTAAAGGTGAAAGGTGTAGGTAAAAATTTTAAAATGAGAATATATATTGAGGAAGGTTTTTTGAAATCACATATCAGATATTGTGTGTAACTTATGTGGTGTTGGATAGATGTGTTAAGGAAACCCCTATTTTCTATGATGAAATTTGGCAAAGTGGACTGAGAATTTGGATTCTTGAAAAGATATGATCAAAACATCTAATTGCTATACTAAAAATTATTTAGGTAAGTGTGTTTAAACCATTTTAAATTTTTTTGAACCTTTATTTGTTCAGGAAACACAGTAAGAGTTTATAAACCGTGACACAGACCTGTAGATAGTTATTTGCATAGCATAGTTAGGTATATCTTGAGTTGGAAATTGTAGATAATGGACTGATTGATGACATATAAGGGTTGGAAGTTGTGAACCAGGTCTAGGTAGACCTTATAAACCTATTGTGGTCTTTTGAAGCATTCTAAAACATTCACAAATAAATTATAACTACTCTCAAGCTGAGATTGAGACAAGAAAACCCTAAATTAGGGTTTGGAAGATTTAGATAGTTTTAACCACTAAAATCCAATGGAATTTTGTATGTAGCTAGGTGTTGATATATACTAAGTGATTAATGTGTTTTCAAGACATATCATCAAGTATCCATACTATCATTAAGGACTGAGTGTCTTAGATGTGGAAAAAAAACTAACAGATCTAATTTGGACCAAAGAAAAGCCTAAGAGAGTGACTTAGAGTTTGAGTTGGAACTTGAAAATTGATAGAAGGATAAACGAGGCAAAAGGGTATCTTCATCAAGATTATATTTTCAAATTGGTTAAGTTACAAATCCATATAAATCAAATAAATCCTAAAATAGGGCTACAAGGACTATTGACAAAATAGACATAGTGGTGAAAAGGTGTGAGTTGAGATTTGGAGAGAGTTGTCATGTGAATGAGATGTCAATGAGACCTTAAAGAACTTGATAAAACATATTTGATTACTCCTAATAGTGAGATGAAACTTACAATCTTGTATAAAGGATTGGTCAAGTGAACCATTGGAAAAGGTAGTGGATTAAGAAACATGCATTATGTGAAATAAGACTTGGTGTATGCTCTGCATCAGCTACTAAAGATAAATTTTAAAGTGGTTGAAAAATTCATTTGAAAGAATTTTCAACAACACAAGGCTGAATAAAAGATTGCAATGTTGGGCTTTAAAGCACAATATGCAAACACATGTTAAGTATGCAATATTTATGCATATGTTAGCAAATAACACTCATAATATGTAATCGAGTGTATTATTTATAGGGTAAAGTAGGGTAGAATAGTTAGATATTGATAAAAATGGGATGGTGTGCTAGTGGTTTTCAAACAACAAGAATTATTTCAGCATTCATGACATCATTTATTGCAAAAACATAGAAAACTTAAATGCAAGCTAATGGAACTACCAAGAGTGATTTGCACTTATTGGTGCCAATGAAATGCAAATACCCAAATGATCATTGAAATTCTAGAACATACACTGAAACTAGAATATCCCCTAATTTTCCCCATTGAATCCATAAACCTAGGGTGCCCTAACAAGTTATTCAATAACATATTCTCGAACATAATGCAGAAAAGGATTTATAATCTAAATCTAAGCCCAAGATGACAACTAGTAATGAGCATAGAACAAGATATCTAATCAACAACAATTGAAAAACATATTTCTGTACTTCATCAATAGAGAATAGTAGATAACCACAAGAATTTTCATTAACTTTTCAAGAAAATATTACACACATCAGTGTTTCAAAATTTTGCCATGAGGATGCTTCCAACTAGAAAATATTCCCTTGCCAAGCCTGAAATCTTCATCCATTTACAAGAAAAATCATAACTCTAACTACCTCTATGAGGAACGATGAATATTTGGAGCACATCCTTTGATTTCTTGGCTAGAAACGCTTTTCACATGAGCTAAAAGAAGAATATTCATGGTAGAGGGCCGAACAAACTCTGTCATTATGTGCAACTACCTGGAGATGCTTTTTTGTTAGTCAATTGAAAATCTAGAATTTTCTAGACAATTGCCCTTTTCATGTGGACGCCAAAAAAAGCCCACTACCTTGTGATGATTGTAATCAAAATGCTCCAACTATGGTAGAAATAAAATGATCTGCAATCATTTGGAAAGTATGCTTTAGATTGCCCCACACACCTTCTTATATGCTTCAAATCATGACCATGTCCATGAAAGAACCATCAATTTTAGCTTCCAAACCAAAGTTTGCCACATAATGACATTTGGCATGCCACATTAGATCCAACTAGGCATTCATGGGGCATAAAAGTGACTAAGCAAATTAATCAACTCTAGTCTATACACTTGTCATTTTCTAGCATAATCTAGAAGCTAGATAAAATATGAACCCTCAATCTTATTTGCACAGATCAAGCACAAACTATAGATCTATATATAGCTCATTACAGTTATGACACATATCACTACCACATTCATCTTAACTCCTTTGAAAATTTCTCTCATTCACATCATTGATCTATTAGATGCATGACCGATCATGAATCATTAATTTTCTTGATCACTCATCGAGGGCTTGATACTTTTCCTTATCGTGTCTCCCAGAAGGATCTTAAACCACTTCAACTCTTTGCTTGCCATCAAATTTTACTTGGGAGAGTGAACACACTCCATCAGATCATGATCTGAGGGGTAGAACATCATTAGCTACTGTTAGCATTCGACCCTGAGGTTGTGCCACTTGGTAGCCTCATGGGCTTCCTGTGTACCTTATAAATAGTCTCTATTGCTTTGAGTACCATCACACCACATGGTAACACCTTAGGCTTCTTGACCTTTTGACCTATTCCACTTGTCATTGTATCATCCTCACTTGAGAAAATGCAAGCCGTAGATCTATCTCTATTTGAACTCAAACATCTACTTCATTAGATCTAAATTTAATGCTTGCACGACCATCTTGGAACATTTGAATCCCAATAACTACTTGTCATGGCTTAAAATTGACATCTATGCACCTTTTAAAAGATGTCCATGAGACCGTCACACTTATGCAATTTAGGCAAATTTCTTTAGAGCCTTTGGTCATCAAGACTTATGTCTTTAGCATTTCTATCTTGCAGTAACTTGGTCATCAGAAGAATTATTTCAGACATTTTATTCGTAGCATTCCTATTTCCATTCGACCTTTGGTCTTTGGGACTTTTGTTTCACAACATTTCTTTGGGAATTTTATTCTGCAGTAATTTGGCTGGAATAATTATTTTGGATATTTTGTCTAAAATAAATTCCCCAAAGCAACTGACCTTTACATTTTTCCTTAAGCAATTGAACTTAACATTTTTCCCAAAATATTGCAATTTTATCAGGCTTTTTGTGTGAATAAAATACCCACAAGAATTTAGCTTTCAGAATTTTTGTAGTAGATAAAATGTCTGATGAAAATAAGCCTTCAAAATTTTTATTGTAGACAAAATGTCTGAAACAAATAGGTCTTCAGGATTTTTTCTAACACTTTGTTCGAAACATAGAATTTTCTCAAACTTTTTGTGCGAGCAAAATGCTCGAAGGAAATAAACCTTCAAAATGTTTACATCAGTAAAATGCCCAAAAGAAATAGACCTTTGAAACTTTTACACAGGGAAAATGCTTGAAGGAAATAGACCTTCAGCATATGCTAAGTAAAGACCAAATTAACACTTAGCCGATTCAACATAAAACTTGACCTTTGACATGAACAGTTGAAAGCAAGAATTTGACTAAGGACTTAGGCATTTAAACTTAATAAGGGCTCAATTGCTTTAGTGTAATTTTGGGAACTAACAAGGGTATCTTCAAACCTATAGATTACTATATTTTTTTAAATCTCCCTTGTGCTCTTAGTTTTAACACTTTAAATTAGAATCATTTATCTTAGTGTCACACTTTGGTAAAACACTACCCTTATTATCACATAATACAAAGTAAAGAAGAAATCATAATATTTTTAAAAAATAGCCATCATCATGCTCCTTATCACCATTACCAACAAAGACATTTTCATCATCATCATCATCATCATCATCATCATCAAATACATCGCCATCATTATCAACACTTTCATCATTGCCCTTGTGATGATTCTCTTCATAATCCTTCTCATTGTAACTTGTTACCTAAAAATATACACAACCTGATAAATCAAGTTTTGAACCATAAAAACTATAAATTAAAACATAATAATATGAATTCATTCATAATAAGAAATGATATTAAATTCCTTTATGGAGAAAATTTAAATAAAACTAAAAAATGGAAATGTCGGGGCTTTATTTTTTCAAATCCTAGGTCTGTATGTTGAAAAAACATATCACAAAGTTTTAATAAATGAAATGCCTAAATTTTTAATTAAAAAAATATATAAATATAGATAAATTTTATAACATGAGATAAAATTCAAACAAATATCATATAATTAAAAACTTATTTAGAAGGACCTATTTCATTTTATAAAAAACTAGAGAAATAATTATATATAAGACTTATGAAATGTTCTTCCTTTTCCTCTTCCTCTTCATCTTCGTATTATTATGTATTTTCAAATTTATTTTCAAACCAATCATCTTTGTATTCTATGTCCTTATCTTTTCATTTTATTCTTGCCCTTTCAGATTTTTCTTTGTCAACCATTTTAGACACACAAAAAAAGATAGTTAAATTTGATAGTACAATATAAAATTCAAATAAATCTTAAGTAATAACAACACTTAGGCCCTCTTAAGAGGTTTATTTTACTTTTTATTGATGTTTTTTTTGTCGTACTGTGTTTTTTAGAATTTTTAGTTCTAATTTAGGGCATGGTCTATTGCAAACCCTAATGCACTTATGTTAAATATTATTTGTTAAATTTTCACAAATTTCAAATGGGTTAAATTTTAAAATTTGGAGGGAGGTTTTTTGAAAACATCGTGGGAAATAATTATGTCAATGTTTGGTCAAGTCTTGTTTTTAAAATTTATATGGTTAATGTCTTGATCAAATCATTCGTTTTAATTTTGGACACAAACTCAAACACTATTTGCATTACATTTTACAAAATTATCAAATTTGAAGGATTATCACCATTTTGGAAGTGTTTTCTACTTCTTTAACAAATTTTGTCATCTCTAACACAAATTACGTCAACAAAATTTGAATAAAGTAATAACATTGTAGTCACTAAAATTTGGTCATGAATACTTAATAATGTCAATTTTGGCCCACTTTCACTTTAATTGACTTGAGCACTTAATCTAGACCTATTTCACCACCTATGTTTATCCTTAGCACCTATACATATGTATCCCTTTCCAAGTTTATATCTCACACCTTCAAAAATGTTCTAAATTGATAAAAAAAACCCTTTAAGTATCTACATGAACATCTCAGATCCTAAAATTTGCATGTTTCACTACATGACATGATCAACCAGTAGGGGACAATAATGGTAGTTAATTTTAACCCCTATGGGTCGATCCTATTCTTCACCCTAGAAATTATCACTTTTCAAATTTTGACCCTCCCTTATAGGTTGGTCTATATTTTTAGGATATGTAGCATGCAATTTTCCTCTTTTGGATTGTTATAAAGGCACATCTAAGTCACCTATTCTACCACTTGAAAATTAGTTTGCGATTTCAATATTGAGGCACATTTAACACTATTACACATTGAACAAAGCTTCCCTATTCTTTCTAGATCTAATTCTAATTATTTTAATTAGTCTTTAGCTAAGTCAAGAGATTATTTTATCCAAGTCAAGTTGAGCATTATCAAGTATTCAAGCCATCTCTAGATGTATTCATGTAGAAAAAGGAGCACAAAGCACTCGAAATGAACTTGATTTTTGTCTTCAGAGTATTATATATGTAGGCAATTATCAGTCATCATGGGGGTGATCGGGGTCAACTCATCCCATTACACTCTCCCTTTTTATTATTTTTCAAGTTTTAGCTATTAAAAGCCTTATTAGGGTTTCAAAATTTAAGAAGTCATTTGTAGGTCTTTCGTGTGCATCCAAAGGTCAAATTTATGCATATAGGCATGTTTTAATCAAATTATAAATGATTGTGCCCTGATTTCCCTATTTTTCATCAGAGGATAGAATTGAACAGTAGGGGATAATAGTTTTAGCAGATCCTATCCCATTTTTGATGATCATGTCCTTCATCAATCTTAGTCCTAGCTCCCATAACACTTGCAAAACTAGGCTTTGTTGACCATTTTTAGTCATTTTCTAGTCACACACAATCGACATACAAATAGTAAACAACTAAGTCTTTTATATTGTTCCTAATTAGTCTTTTTTAATTCAATTGTGCTTTGTCAATTTTGGTTCTTTACTTTCATTTTGATTATCACAATTTGATTCACAACATTTTCTATCATTCCAATAAATGTATTTTAATTAAGTTTAGTCACCACATTAATTCCAAATTTTAATAAAACAAGCATCAAAGTTCATAAATAATGAAAAAAATGACACTCTTTTGAACACAATATCCTCAAAATCAACTTGTTACAAGAGCAAAATAGGGATGAAAACATTGATTATATTAGTAAACATGCCATATAAAATCCCATTGATATATCTATATTAATGACTGCATTCAAATAAGTTTTTGGTCAAATTTATCTTCTCATGGAGTCACTTTAGAAATTCATCATAGACCTACTTATACTTATATCGCTTGTAATACTGCTTCTAGATTATCCCTGATTGTCGTCCTTCTTCTCCAGATGTTATTGCTTCTATTCTCATATTGTAATTACTTCTCAATATGTTTCTATTACTTCTCAAGTTCCTTCGATTATACAACATTATTTTATGCCTTGTTATGTGTCTCAAAATTCTACAAATATAAATATTCCTCCTATATTTCAACAATCACTTTCTCATTATGTTCCTCTAATTACTTTGCATGTTATTAACCCTTCTCTTGTATAAAATTCTTTTATTTCAACATATTATACTTCTAATTTTGTAAGAAACCCATAAATGACTATAGTTGATAAGGCTTAAAGGATTATGTACTTGATTGATTTTATACTCTTCCAAGTGGATCTATAAATTGGTTCACGACTCTAATTAATGATTTATTGTCTCATTTTTAAATAAATATTTCGTGAAATGTTAATTTTTTGGAATTATCTCAAATTATACAAGAATCTAATGAATACATTAGATAATATGCGCTCAAGGTTAAGACTATGGTTACCAAATTTGAGCCACATTATAATAAGATTCAAAAGCAGGCTTGTTAATAGTTTACTTCTAATTATTATAGAAAAGTCTATGTTAGTTTCTTATAATTATTTTAAATACCTTTGTCTTACTATTAAATAATGTGAAATCAAATTATTATATGCAAATACCCTTAAATATCATATTAATGTGTACATGTTTCAAAACAAGTCAATATTACTACTAGAAGCAATAGTGATAGGTTTTGAACCAAGAATGATCCTAGAAATGAAGTCAATGTCATAAAAAAACCATATCAAAGGCACATATTCACACAAAAAAGGGGGCATAAATAATTTACTAAGCTTAATGATTTCCCATAACAAATCTTGGAGAAATTAATTGAATTCAATATGATTAGTTTACCTCTAATAATAGATTTGGATCCTTCAAGACCCTTGCCATGATCTTATGACTCTAGAACTTTTTTGTGATTATCATAGATTCCAAGGACATCCAAAAAGTTATTGCATGGCTTTGAAGCATCAAATCCAATTTCTCATTGATAATAATAAATTTCAATTGATTGGAACAAGTAATAATTAAAATGCATAAATAGATCAATTGAATCACAAAGATAAATCAAATAACAGTGATAATGTCCATATGGTATAAAATCTAAAACATAACAATGTGTTAATATACTATGGATTGCACCCATGTGATAGCTTTATTTGAGTAGTTAATTTAATATTAAAAAAGAAGACATCTATCGAGAACGTATTTGATGATAATGATACTTCATTTGATAGTTCGTACGATCTAGACTTTTATTCATAAGAGCATTCATAAATGATAATTAAAATGATTGTATACAGGTTGATAGTGGCTCAAGATTAAACATATGCATTAAACAAATATTTATAGCCTTGGACTTAATATTTATAATTTTTCATACACTACAATGGTCATTGCAGGATATGATGTTATAAATAGACAACATCTTGGTTGGATTGAATTGCTTATTAGAGTGTGTCTAAAAATTAATCAAAACTTATTTCATATGGTACCCAATAATGAATCATGTAATGTTTTACTTGGTAGACCCTGAATATATCAAATGAATTCAATTCCTTAGTTTTATCTCAATATTTAAAATTTGGACATCAAGGCCATAAAGTTAAAATTAAAAGAGATTAATTTTCTAAGAAAAAAATATTGGGAAGAAATTGTTTGCAAAGGATTACCAATATTTATCCCTAAGGATAAAATGAGTAAGCTAAAAGTGTATAAATATAATTCAACAAGGGTGTTGTTTTCACATCTTATGACTTCTAAACAATCACAAGATCCTAAAGTGAATCAATATACAAAAGATTAGTCATAAAAAATATTATTTAGATGATGATTTGCTATCATTGGATTCATGGGTATCTCAACACCTCGTACATGATTCAAATGGTCATAGTGCAACATGTTATATATCTTATGATGATTATGATGGATCCCTCAACATTATTGGTCATGTTTGCTAATTAAACCCTTATGATGGAAATTGAAAACTCTCTATTTATATGTTTCATTGTATTACTTTTGATATTAAAACCTTATATGTAATTTTTTTTATAGATTTCATTTTGTCTAGGGATTGTTATAAGTAGTCATTATATATGATAAATTTATAGGATGTCTTAGTTTGTGATGACTTAACTATGTTTTATCAAAAGATTGAAAAAATCATATATATTCTTATATTCTAGACTATACATTTTATGATCATGTTTCATGCCTATAGATAAACACCTTACTTTATTATTTTTCATATATGTTATTGATGTGATTGTCAAGGGTGATGTAAGATTTGTTATCCACTACGTTATAGTTTCATGATTGTGGATTTACAACAAGTTGAGTGCACATCCCATGTTTGCTTTGGGGTAACTCTGGGGAGACTAGGGGACATATCCCTACTTCAGGTTTTATTTTTGTTGATTATTTCTATCATTTTGTGCATTCATCCAATATTATGATTTATGTTTATAATATGTTGGATGTGTCCTTATATTCTTAGTGTTCTTATGTGTATTCATATGATTGATGTGTTTTCATATGGCTAGGGTGTCTTCAAGTATATTATGTGTTTCATATGTCTGACATGACTATTGCTTGATTCATGTGTGTGTGTGTGTGTCTACACACACACACACATATACATATACATATATATACAATATGTATATGTATATGTGTGTGTTTCTATATATATATATATATATATATATACTATGTTGTTTGGGTACGGGTACGGGTACGGATACGGGGACGTCTCGGGTACGCGGGTACGTCATTTTTCAAAAACCTTGATTTGGATACGTCGTGGGTACGTCTGTGTATATATATATATATATATATATATATATATATATATATATATATATATTACTCATTTTTTTAGTAAAACACTTGAAACTACATAGTGTGAAAATATTTGTCTATAAATGATAAAACACTTAAAAATATATAATATTCATTCATTCATTACTTCAAAGACAAGATGTACATTCAAATCTAGAATAAATCATCTCGATTGTCCACAAAATCATGAATGCCACTCCCATTATTTTTCAACTTTATCATTTACTGACACTTTCTCTCACAAGGGCTCATCGGTGCATTGAATCTCACGAGTGCATGCCTTAAGGGGTGCACAGGGAATGGGGTGGGATCGGCTTGTGGCACTTTGCCAGAGATATTCTCAAACTATTCTATCACGCATACATCCCTTCATGTAGCCTTCATACCTCCTATGATGTCCCCTTGAAATCTTGAAACCCTGAAATATGGCTAAGTTTGAAACCCTGAAACCCTGGAATCTGACTAACTCTGAAATATGACAGGATCCTCCAAAACCTAGAATTTGCATTATAGCTCCTAGTAGTCCGAAACCCCTCTCAAACACCCTGAAAGTATATAAATAAAATATAACTTAAAGTATAAGAAACTAGATGTCCATATCTAAATGTAAACTTATACTTAAATGTTTATTTTATTTCTATACATTGGGTTCGGACTGGATTTACATTTAGGGTTGCTTAGTTTTTAGGGTTTTTTTTTTTTAAGGATTTTCTGGATTTTTTTTAAAAAACAATTCGCCATTTTTCTGCCGGAATCCCTCGGGTACGCGCCGGAAACGTCCCAGGTACTCCCGGAGGCGTCCCGGAGGCGCCTGTCGGCTTGCCGGACGTTTTTGGCAAGCCGACGGGCGCCTCCGGGACGCCTCTGGGAGTACCCGAGACGTCCCCGTGCCGGAGGCGTCTCCGAACAGGAGGCGTGGGGCTGGGGGGCGTATCCCTGCAACACAGTATATATATATGTATATATATATATATATATATATATATTAGTTGATACTAAATGGATATGACAAAAGGTAAATCTTTGTCATGCTAACATTGAACTAATAATTGAAAAACTTAAAAAGGATTGCTACTCTAAAAATTCTTTAGCATTCAAAAATAGGAAAATACATGAATTTTGAATTGAACTAAAGATGATAAAGGATAAGAATGACAAAGAAATAGAACCCAAGTTCAAGGCACATCACTCAGGAATGTCTCCTTCTCTTAGAGAATAATGTTTTCAAGAAATAAAGCAATTAAAGGAACAAGGTTTGATAAGAGACTCTAATAGCCCTTGGGCTTGTGAAGCATTTTATGTGAATAAAAGATCAGAGTAGATAAGATGAAAGCTCTGATACCATTACAGATAGGATTACCACTTAAAGACTACACAGAGTGATTATAGACAAGCTATTACTACATATAATAGAGTAATTCCATACAAGAAACATATCATAAATATTATTTTAGAAAAAGTTTTTGATTCATAGGATCCCATAGAGTAGGCAAGCGAAGAACATACGCTTTTTCTACTAAGACTTAGACACAAAACTCTAGGCATTTGATGCTTATGACACAAAGAACACCTCATATTTATAGGATGAAATGAGAAGATCAATGGTTGACACAAAGATGTCGAACCAATGAACAAAAGGCAAGATGCCAAAAGATAGTTGGTTATGGGCCCACTGCGCACCACCAAACACAAAAGAAAAAGGAATTTGTTAACATGGCTAATAGGTTACTGCCTTTTATAAAAGTGGTGAGGTCCACTAAAAATAAAAGAGGGTTATTGTGCCTACATTCATGGCTATAGACATACCCCATAACTAGTTTTTATATCAATTCAATCATCATCATTGAATTCATATTCTCTTGGGGGAATAATGGTTGTCTTCATTAGATATAATGCCTGTGTGGTCTATATACATAGTTGATGGAATCCTCAGGATATGGTTGCTAGGTGTAGGAGGAAACACAGTTTGATGATTTATGGTGAGTTGTTTCTAAAGAGCCGCTAACAGTTGTGCAGGGGATAAACCAACATGTAGATTAGCTTGAAAATTTTGAACTGAAAATATCTCAAATTTAATCTTGAAAAGTATCCTTAAAGCAATAAATATATTTCTCACTTGATCTAGAGGGATACAAATAGCAGGATCATCAAAGGCTTTTATTGGCATGATATAATCCATAAATTCAAATAAATAATCTAGAATTTCAGAAGATGACCAAAAATTTTCTAATGTAGGATTAAAACTTGGCCAAAATGTAGACCATTGGATCAAGGATTCAAAACCATGTCTGCAAATAAAATTCTTAAAAAGATTATTTACACCAGTAATCCTTAGATTATTAGCTTCATGAGATTTTCTTGTTAGAGCATCAATCTCATGAGTCAACTGATTAGCAACAAAGGGAGTGGATCTCCATATATGTTGGTAAAATTCTTCACGAACTTCTGAGACTATTATTGCCATAACTGACCCTTTTGAATTAAATTCTATAGATATAAAATCAACAAGGCAGTTCTTCTTACCAGTAATGTGTTCAACAGAGAAATCAAAATCTAACAGAAATGTTGTCCACCTGGTTAACCTATTCATAGAGCCTTTCTTTAGATTATCAGTAGAATGAAGAATACTCATAAAATTATTCAAATCAAATCTAACAAAAAAATAATAATCCCACAAAGAACATAAAAGATTGAATAGCCTTAATAACAACAAGAATATCTTTGTGGGTAGATTGATAATTTTTTGGAGCCTACTTAAAATTTCCTGAAGCAAATTTGCAAAGCTTTTTTGAACCATCTGACAACCTTTCTTTAAGAACTGCACCCCAATATAGTTCTGAAGCATCTATTTCAATAATCTTTAAACCATTATTAGGTAATACTAATGGTGGCAAATTTTGATAATTCTATTTTATTATCTGAACTACTTTTGTCATTTATTTGACCATGTTGGAGGATTATTTGTTAGTCTTTTATTTAGAAGTATTCTATCCTGAGCAATATTATAATAATAACCTGCTACATAGTTTACACAACCAATAAATCTTTGTAGCAATTTTTTATCCTTGAGCTCATCAGGAAAGTTCTTAATATTCTTCAAGACATGTTCTTAGACTACGACTTCCCCTGATTTTATAGTAACACCTAAGAATTCAATCTCATCTTTGAAAACTAACAATTTTTTCTTAGATAGTATTAAACCATTATCAAATATAATCTAAAAAAAATGTTCTAGATGTTTTATGTGATATTTGAGAGATTTTGAAAAGATCAATATATCATCTATGTAGATAATGATAAAATCAGAATAAGCAAAGAAAATCTTGTTCATCATTTCCTAAAATATGTTAGGAGCAATTTTTAAACTAAAGGGTAGAACATTCCATTCATATTGTCCAAATAAAGTGATAAAGGTAGTCTTATACAAGTCCTGTTTTGCTATTTGTATCTGCCAAAATTTTGATTTTAAATCAAACTTATTGTAGAATTTACTTCCACTTATTCTTTGCAAGATTTCATCTTTTGAAGAGATTGGATGCTGAATAGGTAATACATATTTATTAAGAGGAACATAATTTATGACTAACCTCTTCTTTCCCCTTATCTGCTTTGATCTTTTATTCACATAAAATGCTTCATAAGCCCAAGGGCTATTAGAGTCTCTTATCAAACCTTATTCCTTTAATTTCTTTATTTATTGAAAACATTCTTCTCTAAGAGAAGGAGACATTCTTGAGTGATGTGCTTTGAATTTAATTTCTATTTCTTTGCCATTATTATCCTTTATCATCTTTAGTTCAATTTTTCATTTATGTATTTTCCTATTTCTGAATGCTAAAAGATTTTTAGAGCAGCAATCCTTTTTAAGTTTTTCAATTATTGGTTCAATGCTAGCATGACAAAGATTTATCTTTCGTTGTATTCATTTGGTATCAACTAATTTCTTTGGCTTTTCTTTCATAGGGATTCTACATTCATATTTGGATTTCTTGTATAAGGAATACTTCTCTATAAATATTATTTCATTTGGTTGAATTGTGATAGGATAAAAATTAGATAAATTATTTGAACCAGTCATCATGTCATACATTGGCATTTCATGTTACACTATCTTAAAATGATAGATAGAGTCACCAAGCATAATGGGAATAACTGCAGACAATTCTAAAATTACAATTTTTGTATTGAAAATCAACTTGTGAAAATCAACTTTTCACATATCAACAAGAATAGCACAGTATCTAGCAAGAGAAATATCAGCACTTGTATCAAGCAGGACATCCAAGATATATGGTTTAAAACCATTCCATTTAATTTGAATCTCACATAATGGATTATTAGTATTATATATTGATATTTGATGTATCATTGAATTTGAATTTTCATGAGAGGTTACCCCTTCCTCAAAATGAGATTCGATTTCATTAGTTACTTAGAAAAAAATTTCTTCAAAGAGTTGTTCATGTTCATCTGCAAGGGCTTCTTCTTTCATAAGTTCTTACAATTCCGTCTGAGCTTTAGCTAAGAAGATTTGGAGTTGATAGATACTCTTCTTTTGCCAAGTGGCTCTGTCATATGTATTAGGTTGATAAGCAGCTTCAACCTTATGAACTTTAGGGATTTAGACTGAAATTCTTGGGACAAAGCATGCTTTTGCCTAGTTTATTGAGCTAAGTATAGAGAATATTTTTGCTCAGCAGCTATAATTTATTGTTGTAAAAACATTCTTTCAAAAATCATATATGTAGGAGTTTTAGCATATCTTTCTTTAAGGAATATATTTGTTGAGATAAACTCAACATCTACAAATGGAGTAGAATTCATATGAATCTACAATTTTATATCAATATCATAATCAAAAGATTCATCTTTTGATTCAGTGTCAACAAAATTCATATTTACTTGATTATCAATTTCACCATTATCTAATTCCTTCCATAGAATATTTGACTCATATTAAATTTCATCTTCATCAGAGAGTAAGACATATTCATCTTCATTAATTCCATGGCTATTCAAAAAATTAATCTTCTTATATTCTTTTTTCTTATTAGGACATTTATTTGAATAATAATCACCTTGACAGATGAAACATTTTATTGGTTTATTTTGGAACCCATTTTTTTTTTTGACTATCTT
>JARHVA010000429.1:4370000-4372500 GCA_037957365.1 Torreya grandis
AACTAATTCATTTATTGTTCACAATAATTTATTAAGCATCCAAAATAATTTATATAAATCAAACAATCGTTAAAGAATTCATTATAGCACTGAGCTTCATGTTAGAGACACATTGCATTGTATTGGTTTGCCTAGTTGATGAGTTACTATAATTATTAGAGTGCTTTTCAATAGTGTACATTATTGGGGGCCTAATAAATATCAAGATCATCATATCATGTAAATTTACCTATGGTTTGATAGGGTTGAAAATAAGTTGTCCTAATTTTTCATCTAGATCACCCTCACTAGCACAATACTAAGATATATCATCATTCCAATCATCATTTCCATCATCTATAATAACATGAATAATAAATATCATAACATTTGCATAAGCATTTTTAACATCCAAATAGAAATTAATCATATGTAAATTAGGGTTTTAAAGATATGCAAAATAAGCTAGTGATAATGACTGCATAATACATCACACCCCTAGAAAATAAATTAAAATAATACATAAATAAACCCTAAGGGAAAAATAAATTTAACCCTAATCTTGATAGGTTCAAAAATTGGAGGGATTCACTGGTTTATTTTATCAAATGGGTGGCTCAAGGGATAATCGCCACTATGTAAATGAGAAAAAAAGAGCCACTAGGAAAATCTTGTCTAATATAGTAAACAATAGTAATTCACACATGTTTAGGGTCTAAAACAAGGGATTTAAATGTTTAAAACTTGACAAAGGAGGTTCATACATAAATGCACAATTTATGACTTATTTTTTCACTTTTGGAGGATATAATAACAAAAAATGGGTCAAGATAGTACTATAAAAAAAAAACCCAAAAACCATTTTGTGAATGTAAAAGTTTTAAATTTTGACCAAAATAATGAGGCCAATTGTGGTAGGTTTTCATTGAATCTAGTGAGTGCCTATGATTATGGAAATGTTAAACTTGGGGTCATAATTTTTTTAGGATGCATAAACATGGGTAAACACACATAAACCTTACTCAATTTGATCCGACGACACACAAAAACCATTAGAATGGCTTCTCCTTTGATGTAACCCTAATTCACCATAAGAAGCCCAAGAATATAAAAAATATACAAGGTTAATTATCCCAAGTCCCTATTAGGGTTTCATTTATATATTTTACACACTCAGATTAATGGCTCAGTGTAGTTATAGTGTTTGTGAATTTTCTAAACCTAAGTGGTAGAAATGACTTCACCTCCTCTCCCTAAATAATCAGATGCAACTATATGCTCCATAATACAACCTTATTTTATCATAAGTTTGCAACCATGAGACTCAAGAGGATGATGAGGGAATAATTGGATCAATGTGTAGTCTCCTTGAAAGGTGTGAAAATATATGATTAATTTAATTCATGATTGAATGGATTATGATACATATGTATATATAGGAATATTTGAATTCAAATGGAGACACATTTGTGTATTGGCCAACCATATAAAAGAGTGAAAGCTGAAAATAAAGGAACAAGAAACATGTAAAATGACATTAAAGACACACAAGGAAGATGACCAGAAGCACGGGACCCATGATTATGGTTAGCAAAAATCTCTAAAATAATGTTTTAGACATTTCAAGAAAATATAGGGTCATACAAGGCAAATAAATAGTTAATATGTAGGTTTGTAGTTATACCAAATTTATGAAGAAATTCCAATTAGTCCAAATTGAATATAAATTCAAGATATAAGGAAAACCTAAGTCAATGGAATATGGGGCCCAACATAAAGGGAGAGTGTACTAAAAAATATCTAAATGTATGCACACTAACCACATGCATGAAACATGAGAAAAAAAGATACTGGTAACATAGTTTATACCAAAATTTGGTGCCTATAATAAACTATAACCTAAGAGTCTTCTCAGCTTCCTTCAGGATGCCTTGATGAGGAGGAGGTATTGCTTCTCCTGGTAGTTATCCTAGTTTTTGTTTCTTTGAAAGTATTCTTGACACATCTTATAGGAATATTTCTAATTATGTTTATATAACTTAGGATCAACCAATACTTGTTATTTTTCATTCAATATTAAGGTTACATCCTCTTTAATAGGCATACAAATTTCACTATTAAAATTGGAGCATGTCTTCTCATATAATTCTTCGATAATTGCTTTCATCTTAGAGCTAGAGCATATAATTTAAAAATACTATTATATGTATGCAAAATAAAAAAATGGTATGAGAAAAATATAGAAATGAAGTCTTTGATTTAGTAAAATAGATATCCTCCCATTCAGTTGTTGGATTGAATTAGCATTGAACTCCACACACTTTCAAACCTCATAGTGGAATAACATGACAATACCTATGCACTCATATTTTATGATGGTGGGGTTTTTATTGATGTCATCATTAGAGACATTAGTGCACACTTCATAATTCATGAGTTTGGGAAAAGGGTAAACTGTCCACTCATATGTAGCACATTGATCATATATGGTATTGATCCAACTCTCACATACTTCATTTAT
>JARHVA010000429.1:4377500-4585000 GCA_037957365.1 Torreya grandis
GCCATAGAATTATTACGAGACTATCAAGATGTCTTCCCTATAAAAATTTCAAAAGTTAAGGGGGTATACCCTTCCTTAGGAGAGATGCATATTGAACTGAAGGAGTGCACACAGCCAATGAAGAAGCACCCATATAGAATAAACCTAAAGATGAAGCTAATATTAAGGGCAAATATTGATCAGATGAAGGAAGCAAAAATCATATATCTAGTTGGAAAATCTAATTTAGTAAGTCTAATGGTATTATAACAAAATAAGCTAGGAGAAATAAGAGTCTATGGTAACTATAGGGTGTGGAATGATGCATGTGTGAATTATATTTTTCTAATTCCATTCATGGATTAAGTTCTAGAGTCAGTAACAGGACACGTATTCTACTCATTCACAGATGGGTTTAGTGGCTATCATCAAATTTTAGTCGTAATAGAAGATTATATGAAAACCACCTTTACGATAGAGTGGGGATCATTTGCATACAAGGTAATCTAGTTTGGTCTCAAAAAAGTTCATGATGTATTTTATAGAGCTATGGGCACTGCATTTAAGGACTCCATACTTAATTTTTTAAGGGTTTACCTATATGATTGGGTTGTGTTCTCATTATTTAAAAACCATGTTTTAAAGTTGTGACTTATACTAGAAATATGTAGAGCTTTGTGCACTGAATTAAATTTGAATAAATATTTGTTCTTCACACCCTTTGGGCTTCTGTTAAGAGATGTGGTCTACAACAATGAAAAACTTTTGGATCAAGCAAAAATTACAATGATTGGGGGGTTAAAACCACCTGTAAATTCTTCTGAGGTGCAATCATTCATAGGTTATACAGGATATTGTCACAAGTTTATATGGGGATATGTTGGGATATCAACACCATTGGAGAGATTAAAACTAAAAGGAAGGGTAAGGTTGGTAGAACCTACACTTGTTGTGCTCCATGATCCAGATGGTTGTGAGATATCTTCTTTGGCTTGGGAGGATGACCTGTAGATAAGAAAGCACTTAAGAAATGGTTGATTAGTGTTGGGAATCTAAGAACAACAAACATGCTCTGACTCCACTGGTTAGGATCTTGCTCCTCAGATAGAGCACAGTATGATTACCAAATATATAAGCAATTGAATATGCGGAAATAACCAGAAACACAAGTAACTAGAATTCACCAATAGCACAGAATATGAGAGACAATACACTATCTTGTATTAACACTAACAGAAAAGAATACATCAAAGAGCCGCCACACTCTTTCACCTTACAGAGATTCGCCACACCTCAAGTGTACAGTAATTCTTCTCACACACACTCTCCTACAAAAACGGTCCCAACAACCAACTCACACACAGAATTGGTGTTCACCTCACCAACCAGTCAGTAATAACCCTGCCGGTACATCAAGCACTCTATAGCACTTAAAGTTGATCTCTCATGAACCTGCAACCTGCAATTCAAAGACCAAACTTACATGTAGATCACCAATGAGCTTGCAACAACCTGCAACTCATAGATCTTACAACTAGAAGGAACTCTTCCTTTCTATCTCATGCCTTATACAATACATGCCAATGGGTCTATAAATAGATCCCTAACTCAAACAATAACTAGGACTCTTAATTTAGACAATTATCCTCGCAGCCCAAGACTCTCGCTGGTCTTGACATGCAAACTCATAGTTCACTTAACTAACTGTCCGTGAAACGAACACTTCGGGAACACACAGGCGACCGACGTCGGTCCCTTCTGGTCTGGTTCTGCCGACGTCGGCCGACTTCCTGCCGTCGCCGGTTGCCTTCTGCACTGGATCCTGCCGACGTCGGTCATGCTGCCGACGCCGGTTCCTGTAGAACTCAGCAACCATTGTTCCTAGTTTGCAAAGGTTGAAGCTTTTAGCTCCACAACCTAACAATCTCCCACTTGGAGATAAACAGCTGCAACCTGTACCTGTACCTGTACACCGTCTAGTTTGTTTCCTTGGCTTTGTATCCCTCCTCAAGATCACTCTTGAAGACCAACCACCACAAAATCTGTGATGCAAAATCTGTCATCCAAATTACCTGCCACATCCGCATCTACAACCATGTAGAAGAAGAACTTGACCCTGCATAGCATGTGCACCTGCTGCTGGTCCCACTGAACTGCCCTTCAGTATTACTCTCCCGGATTGACTCCAAACTTGTGACAACTCCCACTGCTTGGGAAAACTCAGGTTTAGTACATACCATGCACTCAACCTCACTATGTGAATCAAGACACCTGTTCTATGAACTGTCTAACCATCGGTGTGCTAACCGGCTTCACACAATCATCCTGAAACAAAGTCAACAAGACCTCCATGTCTCTAGATCACACTCATGCCAAAGAATCTTGCTGCTCCCAGATTCTCCATGACAAACACCTGAACTAGCTTTACCTTTAGTTCAGAAATACCTGTATATGTAACCCTGCAACAAGCACATCATACAGAAAATAGAATAGTGTAGCTAATACTATCCAACCTGGTAAAGAGAAACACAATGATCAAACCTCCATTGCCCTGCAGCTAAAACAAGATCATATACCCTGATCTTCCATCTCATGTATCCATTTCCGCTCTTCTTCATCCTCAACATCCATTCATCTCTCAGTGCTTACTTCCAGCTGGCAACACTACCCAAAACACCTGTTTGGTTCTCCTCTAAGGAATCACATCCTCATCCATGCCAAGCTCCCACTGTTTCCTGGATCTACCTGTTCTGCTTCTTCAATAACTTCCTGGTCCTATGCCATAAGTGAGCAACAAGTAGTGTAAAGAAAGGAAATGATGAATTTAAGAACTTACTTACACCTTCAGTCCTCCATATGGGCGCTTGAGACTCCATGACAACTAGCTGTCCACCCAAAATTCGTCTCAGTAACCGATGCCGGTCACATCTCAGTCTACAGCCGACCGATGTCGGTTCCCTGCGACTGCCTTTCTGCCCCGAGTCACCGACGTCGGGCTGCACATAGCCGACGTCGGTCCCTGTCTGGACGCCGACGCCGGTTTTCCTGCCGACGTCGGTCTCTGTGTTTTTCTTGTGAGACCTGACTTTTTCCCGCGAGCTCTTTTTGGATCAAAACCTTGTCCAAATCACCCTTGCTCTGCTCAGAATTCCTCTGCACCTTATGCTGAACTCTGTCCGTCACTTTCTCCTTGAAAACCAAGGCTTTCCCGTTCTTGTCACTAACATCAGATTCCTCAAGAAACCTCACTTTCTTCTTCTGCATACAGGAACCACGATCCATGCCTTCCAAATCCGAAAGCATATTCTTTGACTCAAGAACCAGCATCTCCTTCTTATCTATGTGACCAAGCCTATCAAGCCACATCTCTGAATCTACAGCTGAAGTAGATAACCCAGAAAGAGAATCAGTAAAACAAGTAGATAAATAAAGTGTACCTACTTTCTTACCTCTAGCTATAACAAGTGTACCCTTGGTAACCTTCCAAGAGTCCGCTGAGAGAGTTACTGTGCAACCCTCTTCACCCAAACTTCTAACCGAAATCAGATTCCGCTTCAGAACTGGGACATGCATGACCTCCTTTAACACCCATGTGTCACCTGTCTGCAATTTCAGCTTCACTTTGCCTTTGCCCACAATCTGACAAGACTTACCATCTCCTACACAAATTTCTCCAAAGTCTCCCTGGACATACTCATGAAAAAATTCTCTATGTGGAGATGCATGAAAAGAGGCACCAGAATCTAATACCCAAGATTCTACTTTATCCAAAGAACATACCAGAGCATCCTGTGCAACGTAGCCTGCAACATCTACTTCTCCATGTTCTTCATGATGATCTTCACCCGATCTGCAATCTCTCTTTAAGTGCCCTTGCTTTCCACATTTCCAGCAGGTTATTCTGCCATACCTGGACTTGGATCTCTTGCCTGTCTTCGACCTTGATCTCCCACGCTCTGTCCTCTCTCTTGGCCTTCCTCTTCCTTCAACACTCAAAGCATTTCCGGATAATTCACCTGTGCTTTTCCTGCGTATCTCTTCATTCAAGATTACACTCACAACATCATCCACTTTTAAGACTTTTGAAGGAGACACAGTATTAGAAACTGCCATTACCAAACCTTCCCAACTTTCAGGTAATGAACACAAGATTAAGAGAGCTCTAAGTTCATCATCAAATACAATATTCACTGAACTTAACTGGTTTACTAAACCATGGAAATCACTAAGATGGCTATGAATAGATCCACCTTCCAACATTTGCAAATTAAATAAACGCTTCATAAGAAATACCTTGTTTGAAGCCGAGGGTTTTTCATATAAATTTGCCAAAGATTTCATCAACTCCACCGTTGTCTTACACTGTGATAAGCTGGAAATCACAGATGAATCAAGACTCAATCTAACAGATCCCAGAGCCTTCCGATCAAGAACCTCCCATTCTTCATCTTTCATATCCAAGGGTTTGCTAGCAACCCCACCCAACGGTAAGTACAAATCTTTCTGATACAGATAGTCCTCAATCTGCATCCTCCATAATTGGTAGTTCTTGCCATTGAACTTGTCCATTCGTAGTTGACTGCTTTCTGACATTGCTCAACTCCCACTCAAACAGAAACCCTGTGAGTAACCTGTAATCAAAACACACTACCCATATCTACACCAATCTGTTAGTATCCCAACCAAAAGCTCTGATACCAATTGTTGGTATCAAGCTCAAGAACCTACAACCAAGGCTCTGATACCACTTGTCAGGAAATCAGAGAACAACAAACATGCTCTGACTCCACTGGTTAGGATCTTGCTCCTCAGATAGAGCACAGTATGATTACCAAATATATAAGCAATTGAATATGCGGAAATAACCAGAAACACAAGTAACTAGAATTCACCAATAGCACAGAATATGAGAGACAATACACTATCTTGTATTAACACTAACAGAAAAGAATACATCAAAGAGCCGCCACACTCTTTCACCTTACAGAGATTCGCCACACCTCAAGTGTACAGTAATTCTTCTCACACACACTCTCTTACAAAAACGGTCCCAACAACCAACTCACACACAGAATTGGTGTTCACCTCACCAACCAGTCAGTAATAACCCTGCCGGTACATCAAGCACTCTATAGCACTTCAAGCTGATCTCTCATGAACCTGCAACCTGCAATTCAAAGACCAAACTTACATGTAGATCACCAATGAGCTTGCAACAACCTGCAACTCATAGATCTTACAACTAGAAGGAACTCTTCCTTTCTATCTCATGCCTTATACAATACATGCCAATGGGTCTATAAATAGATCCCTAACTCAAACAATAACTAGGACTCTTAATTTAGACAATTATCCTCGCAGCCCAAGACTCTGGCTGGTCTTGACATGCAAACTCATAGTTCACTTAACTAACTGTCCGTGAAACGAACACTTCGGGAACACACAGGCGACTGACGTCGGTCCCTTCTGGTCTGGTTCTACCGACGTCGGCCGACTTCCTGCCGTCGCCGGTTGCCTTCTGCACTGGATCCTGCCGACGTCGGTCATGCTGCCGATGCCGGTTCCTGTAGAACTCAGCAACCATTGTTCCTAGTTTGCAAAGGTTGAAGCTTTTAGCTCCACAACCTAACAATTAGTTGGGTAGAAGGGTGGATTACCTAGCAAATTAGATCCAAGAAGTACATGACTTCTCTAAAGTCTATCAATCCACCTTTTAAGAACAAGTTAATGTTGTTGATAAAAGAAGGTTGCATAACATAAATGAAAGTACTTAATTTAGGTGAAATAAATACTATTAAGAAGAAATGCTTACATTAACAAGATAACATTAAGATGAATGTCAAACTATCAAAATATAGTTTAGGTATGGTCAGGTTATTGTTTCTGGTTTGTATTGTGATAGAAGTCAAGAAAATAGGGTTTTGGTTGAGGTTGACAAGTGGTTTAGGCTTCCTAATTTTGGGTGTCTAGTTTTACACAGTGACCATCAGTGGTCAAGGTGACCATTGGTGCTAGTTCAGGTCAAAAAGGTTATTTGGTTGAGGTTATAGAATGGTTTTGAAAGGTGGGTTTGGGTTAGATATTAGTTGCAAGATAGAGGGTAAGGTTTAGAGGTGTCTGGTTTAAGGGTTAGTTATTCAAATGACTGAAAAGAGGTTATGGGTGAATGGGTGCAATTACTAAACTAAATAATTGAAACTTGAAACAAAAAACAATATACTTAGCTTATGGTTTGATAGTTGATGGTTGATGGTTTGGAGAATTTTTGGAGCTTACTAAAGATGATTGTTGATGAAGAGATATTTGCACAAGTTGATGATTGATCTTGATCTTTTTTCTCTCTCCTGCTCTTGCCTCCTGATGATCTGCTTCCCTAATCTTTCTCCCTCCAGTTCTACCCCCTAATGATCTGCTTACCTCCTCTTTTTATAGGAAGGAAGGAGAGGTGTAACAATATGTTAACAAGGGGTCCAACTTGCTATCTAAATATAACTTGCACATGCATTGGTTTACACATGAATTAGATGAGATAATTATAAAAAAGTAAGTCCAAGTTGAAGGTTCAGTTAAGTTGGTTCAAATGGTGGAACCTAACCATCGGTGGTAAGGGTCAATGTCTATGGTTAATATGACCATCGATGGTCAAGGGTCGAGGTCAAATTGGGTTAAAAAGTTAGGTTAGTGGGTTAAAACTGACTTGAGTTAGGTCTAGTTGTTGTTGAAAGGTTAGGGTTACGTCCCTGGGGGGTCCCAAGGTGGTCTCGGGGTGTTTTAACATCTAGAACCATAGCGTATAGTTTTTTAGTGTCTATATTTTGCCCCTTTTTGTTATGCAATTTGTATCAATAATCTATAAAACAAAAATGGATTACAAGTCAAAGGTTAGGTTGCCCTGAGCATGGGAGAATGTGTTCCCCCTCAAACTAGGAATTGATGAGGTAAAATAGAATTGGGTGTAGGTTTGATGAGTGAGTAAGGTGATGATGAAGATGGACTTCAAGAAGGTGGGTGATAGGTTGGGCACTGAAGCACAAACATGCATACAAAGTGCAAAAGAAGTGTGATAGCCAAGATCATGCATTAACTAGGTTGTCATAATTTATAAAAAATTAAGGTCGATACTAGAAAGACAAGTGACAAGTGGACCATGTGACCTCATTTAGGCATGGTGGTTAGGTTCACTCGTAAATGCAAGTCTCCTAGGCAAGGTTAGCATTTTTGTGGGTATCTAAGGTAGGAAGTGCTCCTAGGGAAACACAAATTTGTTAGGAGTAGTAGCTCCTGAGAATACATGAGTTGGTCAAGTGTACATAAGGTAGTGCAAATTTTAAAAAAAGTTCAACATGGTAATTATTGTTGGTATAGTCAAAAGGACCAAGGCAAAGTTGGGTCACAAAAAGTGTGAAAGGTGGGTCAAGATGACTAAGTTGAGGTAATGTGGTTGGTTATGGTTGTCGGTGGAGAAGGGTAATCTCCAATGGTTGGAGGGTTGGGGTAAGGTAGTAAAACAAGGTTGGTACTAGAAGGACAAGTGACAGGGTAACCAAGCCATAGTGTTAGGCATAGTTGATATGGGTTACTCTTATAAAATCAAGTATCTTAGGTAAGGTTAATGTATTTGTAGGTGTCCAAGGTAGGATGTGATTTTGAGAAGACAAAAATGGTTGTAAGAGTTGGAACCGCAAAGGATCATGCTCCAAAGTACCTAAATGGTCAGTGCACAAAAGTATCATAAGTTCATTACAATGACGAGGTAAATGATGGGATAAAAATGACCAAGGTAAAAGTGGGTCATAAAAAGTGTGAAAGGTGGGTCAAGATGACCAAGTTGAGGTTAAACAGTTTGGTTGAGTGGTGGAGAAGGTGCTCTCCAATGAGTGCATGGTTAGTAGGTTGGTAGGTTGGTTGGTTAGAGAAGGTTATCTTGAGGGGAAGACATACACCTTCTCAAGTGGTCATGAAAGTAGAAGGGGGATGAAATGCTCTAGTTGGTAAAGACCATAATGGCAACATGGGTGGGCTTAAGAACATAATCCCCTTTCATGTATTGCATTAGTGTTCATTCATTGGTTAAAAGAAGTGGATTGATCACGTAGTATCAAGTAAGCTCAAAATCCCTTGATTTAATAGAGATTGAAAGGTGAAGATGAATGGTAGGTGCATAAATTATATTGTAACCTTCTTATGGGGATGGCTTGCCCCTTGTGTAGGTGACCTAAGAACCATTATAGACAAGTCCAAGTTCTAAGTTTGGTGTAGAGTAATCGATGCGAGAAGTCTATGAATGATGTGTGAAATCTAATGGAAGCTTTCTTTGGGATTGCTTTATTTTTTACTTTTGACTTTGGGTCTTTTGATGTTTCTATTTGATGGATTTGGGAAGTTGATCGATGCGAGAAGCTTCCAAGTGATTGCATGCTTGATAAATGTTGACTTAGCCATCCTTGAAGGGAGTAGTCTAAGATTTGTGTTTGTTTATGTTGATAGTTTTCCTTTGAGGGAGCATTCCACCTTTTTAAGCAATTTTTTGATCATTTTGGGTAGTTGTCCTATAAGGGAGTAGTCTGCAATGCTAGAGAAGTTGACCTAAGTGATATTTGGTATTCCAAATTAATTTTATGTTGGTTTAGACATGGACAAGTCTTTATAGGCTTGAAGGCTTTCCTTTATAGAGGCAAAACCATAACACAAGAACGTTGATGATGGGTAAAGGAAGTTTAAACAATAATGACCATGGGGATCTATCCTATAAAGGTTGAAAAGTACCATGAAAATCATGCCATAGGTAGAGTCGTGGTACCCATGCTTAAGATTAGGCTAAGGTTGTGACAGATAATCACATGATCTTATTTTAATGGATTACCCTTAAAATAAGGAGATGAAGGTGGTTAAAAATAAGGGATGAGCTTAATTTAGACACAAAATGACTAAGAACTTGGTTTAACAAAAGAACGTGGTGCAAATGCAAAGCATTTAGGGGTTTAGGTTCTGATATGCCCCAGATCTACACTTACATGTAAATAGTTTGAGCCAATCAGGAGTGAAGATGTCCCCTAGTTACTTTTATAAATTAGATTAGATGTGGAAAAGATGTTGGATTGACGATGGTTAAGTAGGCAGAATGGAACAAAATGATTCCATTTGTTTCCACAAAGTTGGTTAGGTGATGGTTGCTAGACTTTGCTTGGATTGCAATGGTGGTTGGTTTTTGGTTTGGTTAGGTAGGTTTAAGTGTTGGTTTGGGTCAGTTTGCTAGGTGCAGGTTGATGCATAAGTACAAAGGGTTGGTTTGGTCATTGGTTAAAGTTGGTAGGCAAAAGGTTAAGGTTTGGTTTGGCTATTGGTTAATGTTCAGGTTATTGCTTGGTCAAAGATTTGGAGGGAAAATTCACCCAGACGCTCTTTTCATGAATGTTGAGGTGGAAAAAGATTCCCAAGTCAATATGTGGATTAGTAAAGAGAGTTTAGGAAGGATGAAGCTGACCTCACTTACCTCCCAAGGGTTGTTAGTTGTTAGTTTGGAGTTCAAGTTGTAGGTGGTGGTTCAGGTGGGATCTTTGTTATGGTCTTATGACAAGAAAAACATTATTAGGTCAGATTTGGGTAGGGTTGGGGTCTACAAATGATGTTGGGAACATCATCTTGGAATAAAGGTGGGTTGGGCAAGAGTGTCAAATTGTCCCAATGAGTTAGCTTTGGTGAGGTGTGGGTAGCTTGGATAAAAGAGTATCTAAGATTTAAGAGATCTCAAATGAAGGGTTGATGTTGGTTTGGGTTGATAGATAAGTTGGTGATGGTTGGAACAAAGGTTGGGTTGATTAGTTGAGGGAGGTAGGATGGGTGGTTGATTTGACTTATTGGTTGAGTTTGCTTGTTTATTTGGTAAGGTAAGGTGACAAAGATTTGACCCTGTTCAAAAGGGAATTGAAACAAAGATAATGTCATTAGGTAGCTGAAAATGAAAAAATTATAGAGGAATTGAATGGGTTTGATTTTAGTTGAGGTTGGGTTGGATTTAGTTATAGGTGAGGTGCTTTGAGTTTGGGTTGAATCCATTAAAAGAGGAAGTG
Organism: Torreya grandis; assembly: GCA_037957365.1. Lineage (NCBI taxonomy): Eukaryota > Viridiplantae > Streptophyta > Pinopsida > Cupressales > Taxaceae > Torreya > Torreya grandis. The sequence continues at coordinate 4,387,550 of JARHVA010000429.1, forward strand.
GAAGAGGTGGGTTGGTTCCTTTAATGATGGTTTTAAAAGAAAGTTGAGAAGGTTCTTTTTGGTCAATAAGTGGTTGGGTTAAGGTTGATTCTTCCTTAGTGATGATTTCAAAAGGAAATTGAAAAGGGTGCATTTGGTTAATAAGTGGATTGGTTAGGGTTTTGATTATGGTTTCCCTAGTTATAGATGCACTAAAGACCAAATCTAATGAAGGGACCCCATTGTGTTGAGGGATTTGATTATGGGCTTGCACAATAATGGGTGAAAAAAGAGGTTCAATGATTGATTGCTTGAAGACATTCAAGGCTAGGTTGGGGGGCACACAGAGAATGTCCTTTGGCACCTCCTTTTGATTGATAAGGTTTTGTATGATCATCTTAAAATACCCACATCTTTCTACCACATGTTCATTTGTGTGATGATACATACAAAACACATTCTCTATAAACCAAATGGGTTTTGAAAGAGAAGCTGGTGGGTCTGATTTGATGAAGTCTAACAATAAAAACCTTTAAGAATTTGTCAAGGATTGAGGCATATGATTCCCCCAGTGGGGTATACTTCCTAAGAAGAGGGTGTACCAATGACTCTTGAGGTTACGAGCTAATTGGTTGGCTTAGTAAAGCTAGTTGGTCGAATAAGTTGGATTGACTCAACAAGTTTGAGTGATTAGATAGGTTGGGTATGCTTGATAAGGTTGGTGGGTTGGAAAAATTTGGTTGATGGTTATTGCTTTTATTTGGTGAGGTTGATTGGTTTAATAAGATTGGTGGGTTTGAAAAGTTTGGTTGGTTTGATAAGGTAGGTTTGTTTGAGAGGTTGGGCAAGGTTGAGGTATTTTATAGATTTGCATGGGTCATATGGTAGGTAGGTTCGATATGGTTGGGTGGCTTAAAAAGTTTGGTTGGTTTAATATGGTAGGTTGATATTTGTTGGTTGGATTTGATGGGGTTGATAAGGTAGGTAAGGTAGGTTGGATTGATAGGTTTAATAACATTGGTAAGGGTGATAAGATTGATTGATTAGAAAAGTTTGTTTGATATTTTTTGGATAGATGATTGTTGGTTTGATTTGATGAGGTTGATAAATTAGGTTGATATTGGTTGGTTTGATAGTTGTTGGGTTGACAATTGTTGGTGGTATGACTAGGGAGATAGACCAAGTATTAGATTTGAGATAAAAGAGATTGCCACAAAAGGGGTATAGGTGATTGATATGATGGTTCAGGTAGGTGATCAAAAGTTTGATACAGTTGAGGTAATTGATATGATGGTTGGGATAGGTAACCCAAAGATTAGTGAGGTTGAGATAGTTGACGTGGGTTATAACAAGGGTATAATAAGGGTTGAAAGGTTAATGGTTGGTTGAGGTGATGATCAAGTGGTTTTTAAAAGGTTGTCAATTGGTTGTAGTTGAGGTTGAATTGATTTCAGGCAAGGTTGGGTTGGTTATAAGTGAGGTTGGGTTCATTGTAGGTGAGGTTAGGTTCATTGTAGGTGAGGTTGTGTTGGTTATAGGCATGGTTGGGTTGATTGTAGGTGGGGTTGGGTTGGCTATAGGTAAGGTTGTATTGGTTGTAGGTAAGGTTGGGGGTATAAGTGGCTCTTGATGCAAGGTAACATTCTAAGGCAAGAGGGTTGTCTTCTAGGAGTCTAAAAAGTTAGTATCTCCTAGAGAAACTAAAGGAGGGATCTCCATTAAAAAAAGCAATGGAGATGAAGTGGATGAAGGAAAAATGGTAAAAGGTTTCCATGAGAAGTTAGATTCCTCACAACTTAAATAAAGAGAAGATAATACAAATTCAAAGAAGATAAAACTTACACTAAAGCACGTTAAATCCTAAGGTTATTTTTAGTCTCTCTTTTGGTTTATGCCTTAAGCTTTTAAGAAATTGTGTGACTCTACTTGACTAGTAGAGCGAGTACTAGAAAAGAAGTCTATGGTTGGTTTCAGGTTGTGTTTAGGCTCTCAAAAAGATCTGTATTGGAAATTAATGCATGGCTTGGTATTGGGACCTACCCCCTCACTTCACACACCATAATGATAAGGGTGTTAGGTGCTTAGCCAATATATACCAATTTTCAAAGTTTATACTCAACTAGAAATCTGAATTGGTTCTCCCCTTGGCATTGACCTCTAAGTAGGATTATTGGTAAAGGGTAAGGTGACCTGTAGGTGACGAAATCCTAGTCGGGCCTTATCTCAAGTTGTTTGATATTTGATTGATGTAGTTGGTTTGGTTTAGTGTGTGCCACCAAAGTGATGATATGATTAAATTACTTTACTTTAATTTAAACTACGTGATATAAACTTGCAAGCAATCAATGTATGTAGCTGATTTTAAACCCAAAAGAAATTTTAGTTTTGTTGATGAGCATAAACTAGGGAGAAGAACATATAGATGCAAACAAAAAGAAACTTAAGTGGAGACCCAAGGTCCCACTGGGTGTGCCAGAATGTTTCACTAAAATTTTGCTTATTTATCAAGAAGAAACAGTAAAATTAAAAAGAAGGGTAAGGTTGGTATAACTTGGATTTGGTTTGCACTCTATGATCTAGATGATTGTGAGAGCTCCTCTTTGGCTTGGGAGGATGACTTGCAGATAAGAAAGCACTAAATAAATAGTTGATTAGTTGGGTAGGAGGGTGGATTACCTAGCAAGCTAGATCTAAGAAGTACATGACATCATTGGAGGTTGTCAATCCACCTTTTAAGAACAAGTTAATATTATTGATAAAAGAAGGTTACATAACATAAATGAAAGTACTTAATTTGTGTGAAATAAATACTATTTAGAAAAAATGCTTAGATTAACAAGATAACATCAAGGTGAATGCCAAATTATCAAAATATGGTTCAAGTATGGTCAGGTTATTATTTTTGGTCTATATTGTGACAAAAGTAAAAAAATAGGGTTTTGGTTGAGGTTGAGAAGTGGTTTTTGCTTGCTAATTTTGGGTGTCTAGTATTACATAATGACCATTGACAGTCGAGGTGACTGTTGACGATCAGGGTGACCCTCGATGGTCAGGGTGATCATTGATGGTCAGGATGACCATCGATGATTATTATCAGTTCTAGTTCAAGTTAAGAAGGTTGTTTGGTTGACATTTCAAAATGGTTCTAGAAGGTGGGTTGGGGTCAAATATTGGTTGTGATATAGAGGGTAAGGTTCAAAGGTGGTTGGTTCAAGGGTTAATTATTTAGATGACTAAAAAGTGGTTATGGGTGGATGGGTGCAATTTCCAAACTAAATAATTGAAACTTGAAATAAAGAATAATATACTTAGCTCATGGTTTGACAGTTGATGGTTGATGGCTTGGAGAATTTCTAGAGCTTGTTGAAGATGATTGTTGATGAAGAGATACCTACACAAGAAGTTGATGATTTATCTTGATCTCTATTCCCTCTCTAGCTCTTGCCTCCTGATTATTTGCTTCCTTGATCTCTCTCCCTCCAGTTTCACCCCCTGATGATCTATTTACCTCCACTTTTTATAAGAAGGAGAGGTGCAATAATATGTTAACAAGGGGTCTAACTTATTATCTAAATATAACTTGTGCATGCATTGGTTTGCACAAAAATTAGATGAGCTAATTATAAAAAATCAAGTTAGAGTTGAAGGGTCGGTTAAGTTGGTTCAGATGGTGGAACCTGACCATCGACGATCAGGGTGACTGTCGATGATCAAGGGTCAAGGTCAAATTAGGTTGAAAAGGTGGGTTAGTCAATGGGTAAAAATTGACTTGAGTTAGGTCTGGTTGCAATTGAAAGATCAGGGTTGGGTCCCTAAGGGGTCCTGAGGTGGTATAGGGGTGTTTTGACATCTAAAAACATAGTGTGCAATTTTCTAGTGTCTACAATAGTTATGCAATCATTTGAGCAATGGGTAATTGATTCTATAGTGCTCATAAATCCCCCTAAAAAATGCATTAATGTGATATATATAATCACCATGATGGATTACTTTATAAATTGGGTGAAAGCTATTGTGATTCCTAGTTTTAATGCCAAAGACATAGCTAATTATTGTATGAAAACATCATAACTAGATTTGGGTGTCCTATAAAGATAGTCAATGATAAAGGAACACACTTCCTTAATAAAAACATCAAAACTTTGATTGAGGAATTCATTATATCACAACATAAAAGCACAACTTATCATCCTCAAGAAAATGGGCAGGTGGAAGCATCAAATAAGGTTATTAGAAAGATGCTCATAAAAATATGCAATGTTCAGAGGGATGAATGGGAGGATTAGATCCCTTAAATCCTATGAGCATACATAACCAACTATCAACATGTGATGGGATTTTATCTTTTTTAGTTAGTCTAAAAAATGGAAACAAGGGAATACATAGTTCCCAGTCTGTGAATCACATTAATAATGTGACTAGGTGATTAGGAGTCATTTTGAGCATGATTTTTGGATTTATCTAGAATGGAAGAAAACAAACCAAGGGCAACCTAAACATAGGAGATTCATAAAAAGAGCCAAAAATCTTGTCATGATTGTAACCTGCAATCAAAGTAATTTCAAGATAATCTAAAAGTCTTGTTATATGATATAAGGTTCAAAATGCACCATGGGAATTTGCATATCAGATGGAAGGGTCCATTTATTATTCATGAAGTGTCACAATGGGACACTATTACACTCAGAGACCTTCAAGGAACCATTCTTATGGGAAAATTCAATGGTTTTAGGCTTACATTGTACCATCAATGATCTCTCTAAAAGCATATAAATAAAGAGTGGGTGTTGAGTAACACCATGTAGTTATAAATTTTGTTTATTTTATATTTTTCCTTGTATTTTGTAGGTTTTAGTGTAGATGTGTACATTGTTATCTCTATATTGTATACATTTGAAGCATATACCAAAGTTAAATTTAGAGAACATGAGAAAGGATACCGTTTAACATTAAGTAAATAAAAATTAGTCAATGTGGGAGATAAAGAAATAAGTCTAAGAACGAGGAATCGAAGAAAGCGTACATAAAGGTGGTACAAAAATGGTAACTACCAAGGTAGTTAAAGACAAAGCACTTCAAATATTTTATCATTTCCAAAATAAATATATGTGTTAAACCAAGTTAATGCACAATAAAATAAATTAATTAGAAGATAAAAGGCATCACACCAAATCTTTGAATGTCATTAAAATAAACATTGAATTTATGCATTGAAAAGGAAAAGTCACATCATAATGACTGACATAATTCAAGGTGAAGAGCATAATGATGCAAAAACAACTCAACAAATTTGAAGCAAAGTGTCAGACAAGATTAGGGGAGGAAAATCTATTTAATGTAGGGAAAACAAGGGGAAATACACTCGTAATTCACAACGAGTAAGAGATTTATGCAATTTGAGATTTAGACATCCAACTAAGTAAAGATCTATAACATAGAACAAAATTGATGGGTCTCAAATTCTTATGTCATTATCAAATTCATAGAAGGAAGAGATGGAAATGGGGCTAGCATTGAGACATATGAGATATCATGATCCTGAGCCCTTTGAATTCATTAACTTTGCTAATGATGAATGGTTCCCCCAAGCACCAATTGTAAATTCACAACAAGGAGCCCTAACTATATCAGATAGACTAGAGGATCTGATGCATAATGCCTAATAAGGTTACCCACCTTTGTCTAGCAAGATGAAGTAGTCATGAATCTCCTAAGTTCCTATAACAAAGGGGTTATACATTTATCAAGTGATGTTATTATTTACATCAAGCCACCACCATGATGCATGTGACTGGTCTACTAACAAGAGGAAAATCATTGGTGTCGTACAAAACCAAAAGCCATCTAATCTACTCAGACATAAAAGAGGCATATGTATAAACATCTAGAGGAATCCCCATCAACATAGTGAATGACATCCCCATGCGAGTTGTCGCATAATTTATCATAAAGTAGTACTATCAAACCACAAAAAGTGTACAACAAGAAACCAAGGGAGTCATTGACATTGCACATCACATGATCACATAATATATATAATAAAATGTGTAACAACACAGACCAATCATTACAGTTGTGGAGGATGAAGATATATAAATAATCATGCACAACCAATCTCCATTTCACACACTATTCATCATAGTATGGGATGTCTTAATGTATTGGCAGTAGTTTAAACATGATTTGTCAAATATAGACACTTCAATCAAAGCCATCATCAAAGAACCAAAGTTCATCCCACCTAAGCAACTTATATAAGATTTTTGAGAAAGCAAATAATCCGAAGCATTTCAACAAGTACCTTCGTCACAACAAATGCCTCCAACATCTGACTCCATAAAAGTGTCATACTCAACAATGGCTCCAGTAACACCATAGTCATCACATCATGAGTTGATTTCACCTTCACATTCCATGCTTCCACCTTCTTAGTAGGTAATGTGAATGATTTTCTTTGAAATTTTGAAGATTGTACAAGTTTAGAAAGGTCATAAACTCTAAGAGCGGGGCCATAGAGGTTGCAAATTGATAAAGGGTGGCATCCTAGTTTTGTCAATTTATTGAAAACCCATTAAGGGTGATAGATTGGTCCTTTGATTTTTTGAAAACCTAAAAGGGTGGCTAAGTAGTGTGTAAGTGGTGAAAACTGATAAACAACACTTCTAACGATAACCATAATCATTGCTTAGGGGACCAACCCCTCAGCTCAACATAGGCAACTCCTCCAATTCTAAACTCATCACACTTCTTGCTACTTTGTCTTAGGATGAGACAACTATTTAAGTTTGGGAAAGTGTTAGTAGTATACTATGAATGGTAAAATCACAGAGTTTGTAGAAGTGACATGTATGCGATGTATATTAGTTTGTACGATGTATAATATTTTATATATAATTCAGCATGTGTTTATATATAAAACAACTGTCAGAATATGAGAAGACTCTTTTAAGATGGAAGTGAAAGTTCAACAATGCAAAAGTGTTATAGCCTTCTTACAAGTTCTATAAATACTTATAATGTAAAGAAGAAACAGTTCTAATTTTGAGAGATATAATATAGAGATCAATTGATGGTTCCATTGAACATTTTCTTTTTGGTTCTGTGTATAATTTTCCTAGTTTTGTTGAAAATTGTGTCTCTATTATAATGAAGTTGTATGATTTTAGCTAATAAAATATGTCTAACATAATATAATTGAGTAAGAATGAATATAGTCACTTTAATCATGTTTTGAATATGGTGAACCTATAACTGAAATCACACTATACAAACCTTAATATGTTCTAATGGGAATTTCCAAGAACCTTTACTAACAAAACTCGATAAAATTATCTTTCATCTTAATGAAAAACTAGAACAAATTCAATTAACCATGGAGGATAAGGTAGATGGTAAAATACATTTTCATGATGTTATGATCTCAAAAAATCTAAAGGGAACCTTCGCCCATGAGGTCTATAGAAAGAATGAGGTTTATAGAAAGAAAACTCATACTGACCTTTATCTTCAGGCTGAATCTAATCATTACCCTTCTCAAAAAATAGTTGTTCTTGATAATTTAGTGACATGAATATCACCTTTTTTAAGATTTAATTAAAAAAGGTTATAGGATTAGGGACATTGAGAAGTATTTATAAAGATTAAAGAAAGAAAGGAGTGAAGAATCAAACTTTAACAAGGAAGGATTCATGACTTTCATTCCTTATGAAAAAGGATTGTCTAATAAATTAGATAGAATTATAAAAAATGTTGGTATCTAGACTACCTTTAGACCTCAAAATACCCCATGCACAACTATAGACTCAGAAAAGGACCCTATTGATCTTTAACTCCACAAGGGGTTTTACATGGTTCCTTATTCATGCAGTATGCCATATATTGGGGAGATGTGTCGGTGTCTAAAAATTAGACTTAATTAACAGATCAAGGATATAATTTTATCTCGAACCCATGAATTCGTTCTTGCATAACATTCACAAAACACTAAACAACTCATTTGTTTAGAGGATGCCATGTTGATTGCAAAAGAATATCATTATTGGCAAAGGAAGGTGTGAGAGACTATTGAAATTGAGAAGAGGAGAGAAAATCTCAATAAGCACAATGGACTTGGCATAGGAAAATCCTAGAAACCAATAACTTGGTCACATCGCAAAGAAGTAATAGGTAATTTTTTAAGATTAATTTTATTTTGAATTCTATTATCCATTTTTCAAGTGATTGATTATTAAATGGTTATCTAGTAAAAAATCTATTGTAAAATTATTTAATAATAATAACTATTATATATTTATTATATTATTCACATTTTTAGATTTAGATTTAATTCATTTAATCTTTCTTTATCACAAATTAAAGTTATATCTTTATTTTTTATTCATAATCGACCTGTTTAGACTTCTCATTATTTTTATTTAGATAACTATTAATGGGAAATAAAATTATTATTTTTCATATGATCTAAGTGATTAATATCTCATTTTTCTCCATGATGATGGACACTTAATGTACTTGAAACATTGGAATATGTTTCTTTATACACAATGAATATAGTAAACAATTACTCTAACCTTTGTATTCTTGAAAAGACACATAAACTCATTGCAAAGAATTGATATGTGTTACTCTCACAAGTAAGTTATTTTACTTCAAGGAAGGTCTATTTAAATTTTATAAAATATTTCTAATATAAATCACATGTATGTTGATTGCCATGTAAAATGGATTTGATAAATTGAATATGTCTAGAAAATTGGTCATGTATGTTTTTTTTAGACTGATGGTATGTCTATATTTTTCTTTTATTGATATTTATCAGTTGTTGCGATGCCTCCTCGTATATTTGTAAAATTTTATAGAATAGCTTGGCATGCTGATGACGTGTATGCATAATAACATGTTGTTTGCATATTATAAATGTATTGTTGTTTCTATACCATCTATTTCATGTTTTTATCAACATGGTGTAGAGCTCTACTTCTTTATTTTCCATTACTATGAACATGATTGACATACATGTTTTCCTCCACTTGATATGTTCTTGAGATAAGTCATTTCAAACTAATATTTTATAGTTGAAACTCTATAAATCAAATGTTTTATTCATATCTTAATCTCATTAGATGAACAATCTAGGTTTATTTGCTTGGTTTTGTATCTTCAACATTATCTAACCAATGACTATGCTATTGTAGATACCTAAATCTGGTCACAGGTACTTTACAATGTTAATTCTTTACAAATCTTGAACCACTTAACTTATACCCCAATACATCACTCTTATTCACCATTCTTTTAAGTTGTTTATCTATATGTAGGCTCTTTTCCTCAGTTTTTCATCAATACTACATAGAATTTCCAAGTCAATGCTCAAACCTCTTTATATCACTCTCAGACTGCTTCCCATCTCAAGACAATTTTCCCTTTTTTTTTGGAATAGGGTTGTGCTTGAAAAATAGGTTTGTTGCCACTAACTTGTCCACCTAGAACGACCCTATCTTACATCATTTAAATGATTAGTTTCTAAATTTTGAAATAATCATTTAGGTCCTCTACACGTTTCACAAGGCCGACTAAAGGAAATTGTCAAAGTTTTCAGTATAAATGTGAATTTGAGCACTTATACACTACCACACATTGATCAAATCTTCCCTATTCTTCCCAAATTTAAGATCATTCAATAGGATCAGTCATAATCCAAGTCCAAATCATTTCAAATCAAGTCATGAGATAACATTATCAAGTTTCAAATCCAACTTTTTAGTTACATACGTATAGTCAAGGAGAAAATTTTCACAATCACTCTAGGTGGGAGAACTACTTGTGGCTTGATTCCCCCCTCAAATTATCTATATACATAGGTAGTAGTCAATAATTAAAGGGGATGAAGGGGGTTAACTCAACCCATTCACTTCCCCTCTCATTTTTGTAGGTTTCTAGCTCTCACAAGTACCCCTAGGATTTATAAAGCAAAGAGAAAAAACATCAACTTATACACAATAATAATAGAATCAAAATATATTATCCCTCTCAATAGATATAGGTGTAGACAATAAAATAGCCATGGATTCATCATATTCAATGCGGACAAGTCTATAGTCAACGAATGTGATTGCCCTACACTATTGTCTAAGGAGTGCATACCTATCTAAACACAACCAAAAATTTATTTCTAATCTTAATCTATCATAATTATATCTTACCCTGATTTCCACTGTTAGACATTAGCTGTAGATAAGTAGTGATTAGAAAATCTAAGTATATTCATTATGGTTGTACTTATTATTTTTAACATATGCCACTTGAAAATTTTAATTTCAGCCAATTCTACTTTACATTCAGATTTATGCTTGAAAGCCATATATTATAATCTAAATAGATCTATCAAGTTTTATGCGTATTAAAAAAACATTCATTTGTTAAATCAAAATTAGGGTAGAATAAATTGGTGAACTCACATATTTTCAAACATTTTCTTTTATATTCTTTTTCCTAGGGTTTCAGATTTTTCTTGATTTGTCCTTATACAAAAATATTTGCTTTTGATTTGGTTGTCAGATTATTTTTCTTTCTTTTATTACTTTTTTAGAACTATGCTCTGATAGTTGTAAAACTCATATGAGTTATCATTATGGGCAAAATAGCCTTTAATTTTACTTAAGTCATGGTGTGAGGGTTATTGCTATAATACTAAAGCCATTAGTGTAACATTATATACAAACTTTAGTTTCCACGTACCTCATGGTATATCATAAATACATAGGGTTTTTAGTTTTTCAGCCATAGGAAACCTTTTAGTTGTTTCATTATCTAGTGCATCAGTAAACGGTTAAGACTGGGAGGTTAGTCTCAATGTACCCTAGAGATAGGATAGTGAAACTATGGGAAGGTAGAATCCTCCATAGTTAGTGCCTCTTTGGTGCTTATCCACTATTTACAATTGAGATCAATAACTCTAAGAGACTATGAGTCAGACACACCATGTCTAGTCATGCCCATTGTATCTTTTCTTTCACAAATTGACATGACTTCCTCCTATGCCACTCAAGGAGGTTAAATCCTATTTTCCTTTAAGGTGTAGTGTTAGATTAAGTGGAATCCCTATAGATCATATTCATATTCCTTTAGTCTCTTCTATAATGCATAATATAGATTTTTTTTATCAATATGATAATGTAAATGTTGAAAGTTATGTACATGTAAAAATTGATAATTATCATGATAACCAAGACAATTATAAGGGGCTCAATAGAATTGATCCCAATGAGATGAATGGGGTAGATCTTGAACAAGTTAAAGAGTTGTTCAATTTTCATCAAGGGTATCGCCAAAATCCCAAACATGTGGATAGGGTTATCAAATTGCTCCTAGAATCTGAGACTACACATCGAGATAATATTGCATTATCTGAAGCACAACAACAAAAGGTGAATTTTAGAGTTTCTCATACTTCCACTTCAAGTGTTTAAACTTCTACTGTTACTTCTATTCCTATATCAACACCTCTAGTTACATATGTGGCATCATCCCTAGGTATGGGGGCATCACAAGGTTTCCAACATATAAATATGCATATTTATACATTGGCATCATACACACATCCTTCTATTAATAAGCATGGTCCATCACCAACCACACCTAATGCACACTCTCTTGAGCAATTTATTACAAAACTATATGCTAGAGTGTTGCTATTAGAGCAAGGTGTCTCTAAAGCTAGTCATTTGACAGATTCCCATAGTTTTTTTCATAATACTTTGACACCCGATATAACATCTTACCCATTACTAGTAAGATTTGTAGCTCTTGAGCTACCACTTTATGTAGGTAAAGGTGATCCTGAACATCTTTGATAATTTCATGCAACATGCTTGGATTATGCATACAGTGACAAATTATTAACAAAGTTATTTCTAAGAAGCCTCAAAGACTATGCTCTATGATGGCTCTATGATCTTCCACTCCAATTAATTAAATCATTAAACCATTTAGTATGTTTTTATATCACACTTCTTTATTAACATTGGTAAATATTATCTTATGTACAAACTGATAAACTCAAGCAAGGGTCCAATGAAAAAATTAGTGAATATGTTATTCAATACAAAACCATACTAGCTAAAATGACAAATTCTATAGTGGACAATGAGTTACAAGATATCTTTACACAATTTTAGCGAACACTACTCCATGAGTCTATCATGTTCCACAAATTTAAATATTTTGATGAGTTATGCCATGATCAAAGAACATGAAGTCAAACTCATAACTTTGATCAAAACCCAAGTATGCACCAAATGTTCCATTTAGTTTGAATAATAAGTTTCAAAGCAAACCAATCTACAAGGTAAAATCTGATGAAATTAGGAATGAAATAAAAGTGATAGTCAATGTGGTATCCCAATCAACAAATAAATTTCAATTGACAACTCCACCAAGGAGGCAATTTATAAGATTACAAAAATTATTCGCAATCTCACATCTCTCCATCCACCATTAAGGTTGATATGACTAAGCCTCAACATAAGGGATTTGATAACATCACATATTTTGATTACCACATATGTATTGAGCATTCTAAAAACAAGTGTTATAGGCTAAAGCATAAGATACAAGATCTTATTGACGATAATACTATTGAGCTAAGCACACCCATAGAGGAGGCTAGACCACAACAAAATGATAATGTAAAGTTGAAAATATTCAATAATTCATTTCTAAATATTGGCACAATAGAAAACACAAATAATTCAAAGGTATATCATGTGTACAATGCACATCCTCCTAATACACGCAGACATCCAATATATGGTATTATTAGTACATTTATATGCACATCAACATCACATCCTACGATCAAATTTTACGACATTGAGATTATAGATGATGATTTAGATAGACATGCACTCTTTATTCAAGATTATATAAATAATAAACCTATACATAGTGTCAAAGAAAACACATGTACAATGACACTTCCTCACACTCTTGGATACAGAGAGTAGTATTTACGAACTTCATAAAAAATAGTCAAAGTATTTGATAGACACACACATAATACTCTTAGGCATATAGTGTTACCTCTCTAGGTTGGTTCAATAATAATGGATACTCCATTCTTAGTCTTAATAAGCATAGGGGTATTTTATATGTTATCAAGATGCCCACAGATATATATAAGCTCTGCATAGTGCCATCCATAGTACACCGATGTCTAAAATATATACATGGTAATCAAGTGGTCAAAGTTTCAATAATTCAATATGAGCACCCTATATAATCAGTGGTATCTCCTCTTCTTCCCCCATGACCACCATGATTGGTTATTACACATTTTCAAGAGCATAATATAGAGAGATAATTACTACACCTATTCAAGAACATAATGTAGATTCAGTTGTTGCACCTATATAAAATATTTCTATACATTTAATTCAAAGGAGTGTAGCACTCCCTCCTAAACAACGAGATTCACATCAAAGAGTTATTCAAAGTTCAAATAAATCTTCATCTTCTACAATGCATCCCAAGGTAGTACCTAAGTTTAATTTTTTCCACAATGAACATAGGCAATGAGACCTTCTCTTATTATACAATATATTCTACCAAGTCCTGCACCTTCTAGAGTTATACATCCTACAAAATATTTTATGAGCAATAATCATTACAATACCTGATTCATTTTGAGATTCAAATCCATATACATTTAACACTTTTTTTTCACATAAAGTCACCCTCCATCTTTGTGATAAAAACATGCACTATTGATGGGATCTTACGCTAGTTTCCTTGAAATATGTAAAAAAACTACAAAAAAAACAAATATTTCAAAAATATAAACAACAAATAAATATTTCAAAAATTCAAAAACATTCAAATATGTCAAAAATACAAATATAAAAAAATACAAAAAACATTCAAAATATTCTCAAAAAATTAAAAAATCATGACTTAAGCATGACACGAGTTGCTAGTTTACTTCTTTGCATATGTTATTTATCACATATTTTGAGAGATATAATATTATTTTTCATACACACAAGCATTTCACGAGGTATATGAGTGTGACGTGGGACATACATATTATACATGGATTCTTACATGTTTGACTCCCTTTTACCTAGTGGTCATGCGTATGTTGGGGGCATCTTATTCTATAAGTTACATTATCACAGGTTATATCTATCTATGACCTCTCTACCATGTTGAACTACATATCTTACAAGCTTCTTAATAGTTATTCATATATTATATTATGCTACATGGATATGTTACTTTGATATGATGTGGAATTGATATATATGGATGGTGTAAACTATGTTGCAATCATTTTATACTCCTTTGATGTTATTACTCTCTTGCATAATAGGCTAGACATTGCTTGCTTATTGTGTATGGCCACTTGGCCTTGTGTGTGCAACGTATTTATGTCCCTTATTTGTGACATTTATATATCATTTGCATGTTGTTCTTGGCATTATTTATTGTAACATGTTCATGTCCATTGTATGCAACCCTTGGCCTTTGGCTTGATTAGTGGTGTCATGATCCATATCATACATTTTTAATGCATAGTGTTATTCAAATATGGTTACTTTATTGCATGCCTCATTGTTATATCTATCTAGACATCACACTTGTATGCCTTACATTACACATGTTTCATATATAAATTTAATGATAATTAAATTACTGTGATGACATACTCTCCACATGTTCACAAGATTATACATGATTATCTCTTTATCACATGATATCCTTAACTCTTCTTTTGAGATGAATGACTTGCAGGCTATATCCCTTGTATAAAATTTCCCTAGGGCATTATATTGGGCTTGTCTAAAATATTCAAGCCTCCATGACCATAAAAATCATATTTTGGACATAATATAACTTTCAAATGTTCATAGTACAAGTTTCAAAGACTCAAATTAATTAAAAAAATAGAATTTCATGATAAAGTATAGGTTTTAAAGATTCAAATTAATTCAAAAATTAGACTTGATGATAGAGAACAAGTTTTAAAGATTCATTTCAATTCAGAAATAAAATATGTGATAGATATTGACACACTAATATAGATTTTGGGGGCATATGACATGCATATGCACTCATTTTGTAGAGACTTGAGTACATATTAGTACACATTTGAATGCACATGCATGGGTATGTGTAAAACATTTATAAGATCACATATTACAAGTTTCACATATAGTTAAAGCTAAGCAATAGATGCATGGCATTTTATATCATTTGGAACATATTCAAAAGGTATGATATTGATTCATGCACACACATACATCTATCAAAGTTAAAATACATGATATTGGTTTATGCACACATGCACTACAATACAATTTACAGATTCAAAGATAAATGGTTTTTTAATTTAAATCTATTGGCATTGAGGTCATGATGGGGGCACAAATATTATTCATTCTCATTTGATTGTGTAAGTAGAATCTAGACCCATTTATAACTATGTGATTCATTTTGTTAAGGGTAACGTGCATTTGAGTCTAACAATACTCAATGACCTTGTCATTATCTATAGTGAACCCATTATGTGGTTCTACCTTTCTGTTATATGTGATTTATGTTCAAATCTAGTGACACTCAATGGTTTTGGCATCACTTATAATAAAACCTTTGTGGTTTCACCTTATTTTGGATTAGTACATTGGGTACTTCTGCCCATTCATGACAGTTAGAGCATGTATCTTTCCAACTCAAGGGCTTGAATATATATTCAAAATTGGGAATTGATCATTATTAAATCGTCAATGGTTTAACACGAGGAACCATTTCTCTAAGTGCTTCAATAAGGGGGCGTGCTTATCCATATTTTATAGGTTACAAGGAAACATGGTTTTGTCTCCTTACATGTGTACTGTTTCCTTTCTCCCCTTTCAATTTTTAAATTTTAGATTTTTAGATTTTTTGAATTTCAAATATGAACAATGGCTACTTCATGTGTTATTATAAGGTTTGATAAAATGAGTGTCATGCACAATTGGAGTTTCCTATCAAAGACAAAGTGAATTATACACACTCAGGTATTATTTTCTCATTTACTCTAGAAATTTCATTACTAGAATAAAGGTGGGGAATGTAGATACCTTAATTTGGTCAGAGATATTGATAATATTAATTCTTGACACATCTTAAACCACTTGACCTACGCCCAAATACATGACTCTTATTCAACATTCTTATAAGCCATTTATCTACAAATGAGCTTGATTTCTCTATTTGTTGTCAGTACTACACAAAAATTCCAAGGCAATGTTCATTTCTCACAATATCACTCTCAAACTACTTCCCATATTAGGGTAGTTATCCATGAATTTTTAATATAGGTCCATGCTAGGCAGACAAGTTTACTGCCATAGATTTCTCCACCTAGTTTGGCCTTGTTCCTCACCATTTAATGGCTAGTTTATAAATTTAAAAATATTAATTTGGGTCTTCCCACATGTTTCATAAGGTTGGTCAAATGATTTTTTTAAAATGTTTTGTTATAAATACAAATCAAATGTCATTCATTTTTCCTAACTTAGCACTTTTTTTTAAGCACTTATACACCATTTTACATTCAACAAATTTAACATATTCTTCTCAAATTCAAGATCATTCATTAGGAACAATCACAAGCCAAATTGAAACATTTCAAATCAAGTCAAGAGCTAACACTATCAAGTATCAAATCCATATTTATAGTTGCATACATATAGTCAAGTAACAAAATTGCACATTTATAGTTGCATGCATATAGTCAAGTAACAAAATTGCATAATCGCTGTAATTGGAAAAACTACGCGTGTCTTGATTCCCTCCTCAAAGTATTTGGATACATAGGCAATAGTAAATGATCAAAAGGGGTGATTGGGGTTAGCTCAACCCATTACACTCCCCCTCTATTTTTTTTCAGTTTTCTAGCTTTCACAAGTACCCCTAGGGTTTCCAAAGCAAAGATAAGGAAAATAATGACTTATAATAGAATCAAAATATCACAACCCTCTTAATAGACACAAGTGTAGGTAGTAGAATAGTCATAGATTCATCATAGTCAACACATACAAGTCAATAATCAAAAGATGTGACTGACCTACATTGTTATGTGTGAACCTATCCAGACACAATCAAAATCTTATTTTAATCCTAAGTTGTCACATATGTGTCTTACCCTACTTTCCACTCTCACACATCAGTTATAGTCAACCAAATATCAAAAAATATAGATATCTTCTTCTTGGTTGTACTTATTATTTTTATCTTATATTGTTTATCAATTTAAATTTCAACCAATTATGATTTACATTTAGATTTATGCTTACATGTCATATATTACAATCTAAATAGATCTCTAAGTTTTATGCCTATTAAACAAACATTCATTTGTTAAATCATTAATAGAGTAAAATATCTATCAATAATTATTTTGATATAATTTTCTAATATATAGTATAGTTCACGCACTTTAAAAAAAATACAATCTTTTAACAAAAAACTTTATTTCACTTATTTTGATCAAATCTTTTCTTGTTGCTTTATAATGTTTAGTAGGCATCTTAGAAAAAGTTCACAGTTATTTACCCTTTCACTTTCATCATCTAAGGGAAGTTTTGTAACATGCTTTATTTAGAAACATGATAGATAGTTATTTATTATGACTCTCTGATGTTCACCAACTTTGACAAGATTTTCCACTTCATGGCCTTGTCCATATTACAATAAATTTAAAAAAAAATGGAAGGAAACTATGAAGGCATTGTTTTAATTAACTAGATAATGGTTACTTAACTAAAATTGAGATAATATAATTGAAGATGCTTAAATAAGATTGAGAAATAATAATATGTCTATTTTGAAATTTTAGTGGAGGGTGAGACAAAATATGGCTTAATGGCATGTTAAAATAAAATCTCTATTTTATAGTTTGATGGAAGTTAAGAGGAAATATGATTTTTCCACATGTGGGGCAAGAGCTTGATTATAGCTTATTTTATCCTTCCACAGGGCTAACATAATGTTTGATTGGTTGCAGATGAATATCTTTGTTTTTCGACATCTTCTCTCTTTTTCCATGAGTATTTAAAACATTAAAAAAATCCTCCCAACAAAGTTTTAAAATATCTTATTATCTTAAGTTGGATATGTATACTTTGTGCATCTTGGAATTGCTTCAACTCTAAAGAAAAATTTCAAAACATTTCAAAGTGTTAAGTGCAAAAAACCGTAATCTCAAGCACTTACATGGACACATAGGTAGAAAGGTTGTTTAACTACTACATTATTTATATAATTGACTTTTAGAGAACAACACATTTAATAGGGAGGTTGAGGAGATGAAATATTAATGTTGCTTGATCGAGTGCATAGATTCCTTGGTGTAGGTTGATTTCATATTTTATAAGTTTGACCTCTCTACCCTTAATTTTTTGATTGAAAGCACGTAATTATATTCATTTAAAAAATTAAAATAATTATATGCTTGATCAAAAAGGTAGGAGGAATGATATCAAACACCAAATAAAAATTGTAAATTCATATCAGACACAAAGCCTAAGATAGAGTATCGAGGCCCAAGGCAACTAAAAATCCATTGAACCAAAAAAATCCAAGTGTACACAACCATGTATAACAAGTACAAAAAACTATAAAATTGCAATAACCATGATAATTAAATAAATAAAATAGCCAAAGCCTCTGATGGAGAAGGATGTAACATATTGTCTATCTTGTCACCCTACCCACCACCATCGAAGGCATCTATCATGTCAAGTGTGGACTCCCATCCTTTCTGATCACTTTTTTTCCTTCCTCCTTGGCTTAGGACCTTTGAGGGGAGATAACTCAATTAAGGTGAGGTAATTTTCCTTATAGATTCACCCAGATAGTTAGTCTGTATCATCCATTTTGTAGAGGTCTAACCTACATGACCACCCGTTCAAAAATTTTGGATGGGGGGGAAGAGGGGTAGGGGGAAGACAAGGAAAACAATGATTATAAGACCTGCCCTAAGCTCTACCACATTCCCTATGGCATTGTCCTCACCCAAGATAGTCATGCATGGGGAAGTTGGGAGTAACTTTGATTGTAATGCAAGGGGCATTTCACTAGTTACCAATCAGGGTATGAGTTGTACAACCTACAAGGCCATTTTTTTGGCTTAAACTTATATTTGTATCATTATATTAGATATCATAAAAATATTTTGGTGATATTAAATGCCTTTTTACATATGTTCATGATTAAAAACAACATATTTTTTTTTACTTTCCATAGTTGAAAGAGAATTTCAAGGTGAAAAATATGCCAAATTTTCTTTAATTTTGCAGGGACCAAGGTAAAATCCTTGAGTATGATAATGTTCATAGTGAAAGGTTCTGGTTTGAAGGGTTTGAAGAAGGAATGAATCCATCTCCACACAAAAAAAAGAGGTGTTTATGAGACTAAACCTAACCATAAGAATAACACTTGGAGTTGGAAATACCCATATGTAATTGTCTATCACCCATAATAAGCCCTTGGTAGGGAATGCACCAAGTAAACTTAGCTTTTTTGGGCTAAAAAATGAGTGAACAAACAATAAAACTATCATAGACCAAACAAATGAGGAAGATTCCAATGTTTGTTGAGCATCTCATAAGGCAAAATCTTGAGAAAGATCCATTGATAACCTAAATAGGGTTTGGGTTAGAGCAGAGGTGTATCCACATTCCATTTCTAATTCCAATCCCTCCATTGTGCTAAATAGGAAATTTAATGTCAATTTTATGCATGGCATCATCTAGAACAAACATCTAAATTTCATTCACATACTCATAGTCTCCATTGTTAAGGTTATACTTGGACTTGAGTTTGGGCCAAGATAGTCAAGTTCCAGTGTATTATGTGTTTAAGAGATATATACTTTATTGCAAATACCCTTTCTAAAAAACATGAGTGTTTTAACCAAAGACACCTCAACAAAGGAAACACCATGAAATTTGATAATAATAAACCAACATAAAGAATGAATATTAATGGAAAATCCATTTTAAAATCTGTCTTGTTTCCAAAATAATGAAGGCTAAATGGCCTCCCAAGATTTCCAAATATTTAACAACACAATTACTAACCACTTTTATAGGCAAGAGAGCAATGAGGAGGGAATGAAAACTAAGCCCTTTTTAAACATGCATACCATATGGGTTTCTAGTAAAGATATAACATTTGAAAAATAATTTTTATGCTTTATTTCCTTTGATGGGCTAAGGGGTCCATTTTAACATCAACTAGACCTCTACTTCCAACCTATTTGGGATGATAATAAAGGTCCCAAGCCACTATGTGGAAATATTTCTTCTCCTTAGAATTATCATAAAGAAAATTTATAAGAAGCTTTTCTAATTTTTTGTAATTAGATCTAAAGGGAGACCAAAAAGAAGAATAATATAAGTAAGAGGAAGATAAAACCTTCGAACAAATTTGAAACTTGCCAGTGAGAGAGAGAGATTTGGTAATCCAATAAGTAAGCTTCTTCTTCACTCTCAAAACCACTTTTTTCCAGAGCTTAACCAAAGAGTTTTGGATGGCAAAAGGGACCCCCAAGAATTTGAACATCTCCCAATGAGAGATCCACATCAAGTTTTACTTGGAAAAATAATAAGTTTTAGTACCAAAGGACCATCTTTAACCTTTGGTTTTACCCCATTGAATGTTTGACCACGAGGCAAGATATAAATTTGAAGACATTCCATAGTATAGTTGACCACCTCCTCTTGTTCCAAAAATGGTGATGAAGGAATCATCAGTAAAATTACCATTAGTGAACTAAGAGTAAGGGGAGTTAGGAAGATAGATACACTTAACAAGCCCTTTGGAAGCATAGTTAGTCAATAAGTATCCAAAACCATTAACAACCAACACATCGAGAGAAGGGGTTAGTGTGTAGCCTTGTTTTATGGATCTGAAGAGCCAAAATTACTTAAATTAATGAACATAAATGGTTAGATAATAAAAAACATCCTTAAAAAGAGTTTTAATGGAATGAAAAAACTTGGGACCAAATCCTAGAGCCTTCAACATGAAAATAATGAATGGCCACCCAATACGATCATAAGCCTTCTCAAAGTCAAAATTTTAACACAAATTTTTCATTTGATGAGAAGTGTGAGTCCATTCCATGCCCTCCCAAACTATAATAATTTTATCAATAAAATACTTACCTTAAATGAAGCTAGTTTGTTCAAAATGAACAACAAGGAGAAAAATATGTTAAATTTTAGGAGTAAGGGATTTGATAATGCTATTGTAATAAACATTGAGAAGAGTGAGAGGTGTCCAACTAATTATGAGCATAGGGTCCCCAAATTTGGGGAAGAACTTAATGTTGAAATTTTATTGATTTTTTTCAGGGAGTTAGTCTACAAAGCTTTAAGGTAAATTTTATGTAAACTATAACCATCTGTGTCCCAAATGTTTGATAAAATTCACAAGGAAAGCCTTTAACACTAGGTACCTTGTCACAAGCAATTTGATTAACTACATCTTAAATCTCATCAATGAGGAGAGGTCTATCACAAGCCAACTATTGAGCATCAATGAACTTGCATGACACAACTACAATGCATTGTTTATACACATGATATTTTAAAACTTTATCATTTATTTATGCTCTCTCTTATAACAACCTATTGAGTTTCAATCTCCCTAAGTGCATGCCATAAAGGGTGCACTAAAAAAGGGATGGGTAGACTGATGGTGCTTTATGAGAGGCACTATTGTTTATCTATCATACCTATATCCACTACATTCCCCTTAGACTTAACCCCTTAAGCAATCTTCTTCCCAATTGTCCCTAACTAAACCAAGACTTATATTTTCTGACTATATTAGCACATGACGATGTAGTATTTTTGCTTCCCACTAAAATTCAAACCAGGTTGGCTCGGGTCGACGTAGTCCAAAAGTCACGACACATGCTTTGTAACTAAGTTGGCCCAGGTTGACCTAGTTCAAAGGTAAATAAAAACTTTTAAAATATGTCGAGGTGATCAATATTGTCAGATAAAATTATAGAAAGGGTTAGGATCATCTTTCAATATAAATACAAGCCCCATTTCAATCCAATAGGGAGGAATATTATTTTTTCATACTATTTTTGCTCACAATTCTACTTAAGCCTACATTTAGAGAAGTCATTACTTAGATTTTGCCTTGGAGGGAAAAACTAGTCTTGTGGAGTCTTGGATGCAATAGGAGGAGTCCCTTTAGCCTAGAGTTTGATTCAACCATTGTGATCTTTACAACCACAACAATCTCTTGTAAAACACCATTGGCTAAGGGAGGGATTGAGGCTTGACATGTTTTATTCAAGGTAGTATTTCTAACCCTATCTTTTTATTTTAATTGATAGATATTGCATAATTAATAGTTTTGAATGTATAACTCCTTATTTGAATCTCCTCTACACTTCTACTTAAAGTGGCTGTAGTGTTTTTAAAACTTGTCATTTCCCACTTTAAGTAACCTAGGCCCCCATTTTCTTTCTATGGTTCCTCATCCCTTTTTTAATTTAACCACCCCCCTTCATTTGTATTGATAGCTTGGCAATACCAGATTAAATTAATATTATAACACCTAATTAGGGTTATTCCATTATATTGGTTGCCTAGAGGCTTTGGAACCCTCTCCATTGATGTTTTGTTATAAGTGTTCTTCTAGCTAGGTTTAGCGGATCCATTTGGTCATGCCCTGATATAACTAAGTATCAACAGGCTCTATTTGATTTATCTTATCCAAGTCTGGATCTCGTAGATATGATAAGTTATAGGTTAATCTTAGCTCGTTTCATACACATTGGTCATGGGCAACTTTTATTTCAGTAGTGGAAGCTCAAGGATGAAAAATTTGCTTGTAATTTATCACAAAATATTGAAGCATGTTAGGAATATGCCTAAGATGGTCTCCGACATCCTTAAGCACCTTGATTTATTTAGAGGAGTGCTAATCTCCGAAGTGTTATAAGACATCTTTAGAAACCCTATCTCCAACTTTAATGCAATGGTTGCAATCTTGAATTTGAGCACTTCAAGCTTGATGGGCTTCAATTCTTTTTATTGTATAGCAAAGACCAATGGTTTCTATTTGAAGGGATTCATTGAATGGCGAGAGCTATAACTCTTAAGAAACATTTTTTAACTCTTTTATAATGGCATGATCATTGACTTTTTTTAATAAATATGGCCACTTGTTTTCCATACAAACACAAAAAGATGGCGGTGTGAGTAATTAAAGCCTCCACCACTAAATCCAACCCCTATCATTATAAGACTATGATACTAAGTTCTAGACCCATATAATATGCATAAGGGTTTAGTCATGTTGTAGGTGAGCAATGTTAAAATAAAATAAAATTTGGAAAACCTTGGTAGGAGGGGCATACCACTGAATGTGAAGTGTGATGGCTAAATGGTTACATAGGAGAACCAATGAGATAACGATGATCGACCAATAAAAATAGTGAGCAAAGAATAAGGTATTTTACTTGGCCAGTAATTCCCTATCATGATGTTTGACAACCCACTCAACTCCTTAGGAGAGAGACCATGTGAACCAAGTGATGGTTGGAGGGAATATACAGTGATGGTTGGGATTAAAATTTCCTAATTTATTTCACATGTATAACCAAGCCTCTCTTTTGTTGACACACCACCGCATAGGGAGGAGGTCTTCTTTATCCTTAATGGATTCTACCATCTTATAATCTCTACAAAAAATCTAGCTGGATATAGGAAGCTCTTCTACCAACCACTACCCACTCCACAACATTTTTGGAAGCGTAAAGGTTGACAAAGCCAAGGGACCACTTTTCAAAATAAAAAACCATCCAAAAGGCTCAACTAAATGGGTCCACATCCCATTCCATCGCAAAAGGGGCATATAAAAGTGATATCAAAGTGACAACACCACCATAACCAACTTTTTGGAACATAAGGTCAAACCAAATCATCTCCATTACCATTTGTAAGGGGATTTACTTTTTACTGTTTGAAGGCATAACACATGCATCTCTGTAAATTGCTAAAAACTATAAATGTTCCAAGATAATTTATTGATAAAAAATAGTCAAGGTTAATATTCTAGACATCAAGGCTCTCTAACACTGTATGGCTATTAAGCAAAAAAATTGTTGATTTTTGCCCAAAAAATCACCAAGTTGTATTGGTTGCCACTACCATTGCAAACAATTAGATGAGGGTTTGCGTTGAGAACTTAATTTTTCATAATATTATGGTTGTTATTCGTGTTATTGATTTTCCAATGATCATGCATTCCATGAGGAGCTTTCCCATGCCCAATCAAGGGTTTAACCATGGAATTCACATAAATCATAAGCAAATAGTTCCTTTTTTGTGCTCAAAATATTGGCATTGAAAACAAGTGTTCAACTAATTGATATACAAAACCCTTTGGGTAAAATGTTGACCACCAACTTGGATAATTATAGTTTCATCAAGGTCTTGGATGGACAAGTTGTTTAATGAATCCTCAAGTGGGAAAAAACAAATAGGGAAATTCAACCCAGGCATGTACTTTGAGGTTGGCCTTATTAGAGACAACAATATCCCTAGCCCAAGGGAAAAAAACAAGTAAATTGTTTGTGAAAAACCAAGGGCTATAATTGAGAGTGGTCACACAATGTTCATGGTTTACAAACCTAAAAAAGAACAAAAATATTTAGTCATATTTTTCACTCCCTCAAACTTGATGCTATGGAGTTGCCATGCAGATTGAACTCAACTCTTGAGCATAAACTTAGAGGGGGTATTTTTACCATCAAATAGTCAATAAGTTGGTGGAATCCCCAATGGATAAAGAGGGTGCCTTTTTGATGTGGTGGTGCATTGGAAAATGTGAATCTTGGTTTTACGTTAAAAATTATTGGGGTTTTTCAAACCCTATATTTTGATGACATTATATATCTTACAAACCATTATGTACTTGGTCTAATTTCTGGGTTGGTATCGGTTGGGTTCTCAAATAGCTTGACCATGTCAAACTCACTAAGCAACATGTGTTATCCCTTTGTGTTTCTAATGGGCAAGTTGTCATCAACCACCTAGAGTTTGTGCTTTCTAATCACAATCCCATCACTTGTCAATTAGATTAGGTGGTGGCTTTCATAAAGTTCCTCAATCAATTCTATTCAAATATTTCGCTCCTCAGCCATGAGGGCATAATTAAACTGATTGCTAGAGTATAGAACTTGGTGCCACTTTCACTTTAAGTTGTAAGTTGGATTGAGTAGTGGAATAGCATGATCAACTACATTGCCTCTTTCTTATAGTATTATGACAAACATGGGGATTGAGTTTTGAAATAGGTCGATGGCATGTTGGCTAAGGAATTCCAAAGAGTTAAAGCACAGTTTGAGAAAAGCCCTTTTAATACCCTATTGTAGACTATGATGACCAAACTCAAACACATGCTTAATCTTGTGGAAAGCAACACTGCAAGAGGCACTTAGAGCCACACTTGTTTATAATGGCTCAAGATTGGTGACTGGGCCTCCAAATATTTTTTCAAATCTCTAAGGGCAAAGGAAGCCAAAGAGACAATCAAAACCATCCAAATTGCTTACAATTGCCTCACTAGTCTGTTTGAATTTTCTACGACCTTTTTAGACCACTATATATTGGTCTTTCATGCCCAAGAAAACTCAACAAAAAGAGCTCAAGTGTTATAGGAGTGCTTATATGTGGTTCTCTGCAAACTAAGCCCTCCAACCTTAAAACTTTACAATGCCCCCTCACTCTGGATGAGCTTTATTTTGTAGTCAAGTGCATGGCTAACGATAAGTCATTGAAATTTAATGGCCTCACTTAAGAGTTTGTCAAGGCCACTTAATAGTTGGTTGGACCAAACTTGCTTCAATTTTAACATGAAACATCATGCAACAATTATTTAGGGAGGATAATTAACAAAGGCAACATTCATATCATCCCTGAAGGAAGAGATTGAAAGCTTGGTATTAGTTGGAGGTTGATCACTTTACATAATGCCTCTTACAAAATTATTACTAAAGCCTTGTCTCTTTGCCTTCAACATGTCCTACCTATAATCATCAAACTAGAACAAATGAGGTTTATCAAAAGTTGATACAAATTGGACAACATCATTGCAATTTGGGAAGGAATGGAATGGGCTTGTGCCTCTTAGTAGGGGACCATCTTCTTTAAGCTTGATTCTAAAAATATATATGATTGTATTGAGTTGGCATTTATCATCGCCATGATAAAATCTCTTAGGTTTGGAATTTTTTTCTTTTCATTGTGCAAAATATCTTCTTAGAGGCCTCGAGTTATCTGACCATCAATGGCCACAAGTCAAAAAGTTTTGGATTTTTTTGATTCATTCGACAAGGTTTACCTCTTGATTGTGCTCTTTATGTCCTTGAGGTAGAAGCTTTTGGTTATATTCTTACTCATAAATCTGAGCATGGCCTGATCGGAGGAATTATCCTTCTTGATAAACCCACTTAGTTAATCAAAGGCCACTCTGTAGATGATTATTTCCTTATACTTACAAAGCACAAGAAGAGGCTCTACAATGCTTTGATATATTTTTCAAAGCTTTCAAATCCATTCAATAGTGGGCCAAAATGCAACAAAGCATGATTGCCTTTCCAAATTGGCTCAAAGATTACCAATGGAAATGGATTGGTCGAGGGAAGACATTCAAATTCTTAAGCATCCATTTTGCTTTTGACAGATCCATATTCGAACTATGGTAGTATATGATTGAAACAATGGAAAATAAAAGTGTATACTGGATTACAAAAGCTGTACTTTTAATAGGAAAATTCTAAGTTGCACCAAAATTATTGCTTCCACTCATGTCTACTAGTCTTCATGTTGGGCTCCTTCTAAGGCCTCTTATGAGAAGTTTACTAAATTTATTAGATCCTTTCTTTGGCCCAATGCCAAGTAAACTTGAGGCTTTCACATAATGGCCTAGAATATTTTTTGCCTTCACCAAGATGGGGGTGACATGGGCATTATTGATATATACATGCAAAATATTGCATTATGAAATAAATGGGTAATGTGAGATATTGAAGAGTGTGAGGTTTGGAAAATTCTATTGAGACTCTACATCTTTGAGGGCTCTCCTTATGGCAATAATCATTGGAAGAATATAAGGTTTCACACTTTGCTCATCACTTTAGCGTTAGTAAAAAATGAGGAGTCTTTTGTGGCTAAAAACATTTGAAAAGCCTTTGAAGTAATCAAGCCCTACCTCAAATGGATCGGTGACATATTTAAAAATGATATTTATTTCAATGACCATAATCATCAGTGGTTCCCTATCATGACCAATACCAACATCCCTCTTGTTAAGACTTTAGGAATCAAAGCCCTTCGACTTTTTACAAAAAACATTATCACTGTTAGAGATCTTATCTCTTCTAGAGATTAGACTATGTGGATTGATTTATAAACGAAGTTTAAGATTTTAGCCGTTGACTTACCTTGCATCTTTCACATTCAGAAGATTATGTTGGATGTCATACTTCAAAAACTGGGTCTACAACCTTTGATTTCTTGGTGGAATACTGGCAATGGAATTATGACAACATGTTTATACCTGATCATGAGCCCTTTCTCTTCAGCTCTGGGCAAGTTGAACAAATGACAAAGATTGAATTTTTATCCTAGTATGTGACTGGCTAGACTCAATCGGATATGGAATGGGAAGATTGAACTCAAACTTGTCCACTTTTCTTTAGTGGATTGTCTACCAAGGTGCACTACTATGGGAAAGGCTCAAACACATAGGAAAACCCAATCCCAAGTTTATTGCGTGCCCTAGCCCTGAGACATAAAAGCACATGGTTTGGACTTATTGTAGTGCTCAACAAGTTTGGTAATGGATTCACAGCCTTTTTTAGCTTTCTACCAAAAAGCCATCGTCTAGAGAATGGATTTGTTCAGGGATAATGCTCAATGGCTGACTTACATTATTTTTTGTGGACTTTTTTCAGATCCATCATTCTTTTTCAATTGTGGAAAGCTATAAATTCAACTATTTTCAATAATGAAGATCTTTTACTTAATTTTTTTTAACGAAAAAAATGTTTTGATGTCTTATGCTTATTTGCAAATTCAAACACTGGTAGAGAAAGTGGTTTTTGAATTTCAATATCTCTAGGCGCTGCTCAACCACTAGGGGAGTGCCCCTTGTACCATGAACTAAGTTCCTCTAGATCTAGCACTGCAAGGTTATTATCCATTGGAGCCACAATGACAATAAATTCACTTTTGTTATTGCTGCTCCCCCCTCCTCCTTAGTAGGGGGTTGGAGTTCGCTACTGCATGGAAAAACCTTTGTTAGTCCATTTTGGTGGTCTTTCCTTGTGTAGGGTGGCAAGCAAAATGGGTTATCATGCCTCCACCTCCTAGGTGGGGCATCACAGTTTCCTTGGCTCCTCCAGAGAACACTCATGATGGGTGGGTTGTGCCAAATCTACCTTCGAGAGAAGCCTCTTCTTGGACTAAACTTCCTCCCAAGGATGATTTGCCACCATCACCTTCTAGTGATGTCGCATGTGCATTTTTTTCACACTTGTCTTAGTGTTTTGGTGTGATATTTTGATTTTTCTATTGTATAATTGTGTTTAGATGCCGTTTTGTTTAGTTGGTTTTAAGCTGTAGTTTTTGTTAGCACAAACTTCGAGTCGTGAACACCAACTAACCACCTTTTGTTGTAACCATTTGTGTAACTTATTATTTTTTGTGAATAATAGATAAATCGACGAGTTCCAATAAAAAAACAAAAAAATATCTTGAGGAGGGGAAACATTACCTCGTGGAACCCCTTCAAAGTGAATTTCCTAGCTTTCTTAGTTGTGAAGGGGCAAAAAGTAGGACTATAAACAATTAAATGCCTAATAAATGATGTATTTCTAGCAATCGTTGAATGAAACTACTACTTAACAAGCACTCCCACAACACGCTACCCTTAATTCCCTTTTAAATGACACAAAATACCTAATACACAAACCCAACGTCATCCCTTTCTAACTTTTTCGTATAAAAGTTATACCTTAATCAATAACATGACAAAGAACTTTACCATCATCAAGACGGATTAAACTCCTAACTAAAACCTAAATTTGATAATCGTATGATCATATTTATTTTTTTTAATTGTAAAATATAACATTTTTTTTAAAATATCATATCAAATAAAAAATAAATTTTAGACAAACCATCAAAAACTATAAAATATTATACTAAATATATATATTTTCTCTATTATTTCCTCTAGTATGAATTATATCTGTATTAAAGAACAATGTATATCAAATAACCGCCATCAAAAAAATTCATGGGAGGCGGGTCGACCGTCAAATTTAGGTCTGAACTCCAATTATCTGAATAAATAAAATCATATAATTTTCATTCTCAAGGGAGGGTTTGTAGACAACGCATGTTGGCTTCTGTATGTTTCTTTGAATGGAGCACTGGAGGGGGATTTTGCACGTCTCTTCCTCCCACGGGATTTCCTGTAGAGTGGCTACATCTCTATGCTATTCTCCCACTACATCACAACTTGCGGTATGTCCTCCATTTCGATTCAAACGATTCATATTCCACTGTTTTTATTTGTCAATTCTAAAAATTACTTGGAAATGAGGGCGACGACAAGTAAATTAACAACTCTCAGGTGCCATCAAGAAATGCCATATTATTCATGGGCGATCGAGTTGAAGGAACAGGAAATCCAGTGATTGAAAAGCTGTCTGATTTGGAGAATGTGGCATCCATTTTGGTGTCCAAACTTGGGTGTGCAGTAAATGCTTGGGTTGTAGAGGCGCCCTTTTTCGCTGGCCCATTTGCAGTTTATAAGGGATTCTTGTCTTCCACTACACCCACTGGGGATCCAAATGCATATGACCCACATGAATTCCCTGCTGCAACTACCACAACTTCAATTCTTGCAAACTGCCTTCAACAGGTAGACTGAAAATTCTGTTTCCACCATCTGTATTTTTGATTGAAGGATAAATATCCCTCGGATTCATTTAGCATTCTGTTGGTATCGGGTGCATGGATAATCACTTTACAGAAGGACATCAAAAGGGTTGTAGTCCAATTAGTATGGATGATGGTAGTGTGCAGTGTCACACCATTTATCAAGGAATAAATTCCAGGAGATACCAAAAGGGTCAAGGCTGCCTTCTCTCTTTTTGAAATGCAATATGATTTGGGTTAGGGATAATTCTAGTGGTGCTATTTTTATCATTTTTCGAAAAAAAAAAAACAATTCTAAATTGAAAACCTTGTGAAATGACGATTTGCCTCAATTTCAAAATGCAATATGATTTGGGTTAGGGATAATTTTAGTGGTATTTTTCGAAAAAAATAATTCTAAATTGAAAACATTGAAAAATGATGATTTACTTCAATTTCAATAAAACCATAATTTTTGATTTATTAATCCACACACTTTCTATATAAAACATATATAATTTTAAGGAAATAGAAGAATAATTTGCCAAAATTCAATATAAATATATAGAAGCTTAAGGAAATAGAAGAATAATGCTAAATTAAGAATTCAATATTGGAATAGATTTGCCAAGATTTTCAAATAGTAGATAAGGAGTAGAAGTAGTTGAAACATATAAATTTCTGTACTAAAACCTGTGACTAATCTGCCATAAACTGTGAGTAATCTGCATTTTTTGCATGGCCGAGTAATCAATGAACTTCTCGTGAGCAGAGTAGCAGGCTTGGACTCGCAAGTAATTACTAGCCATTACTCGTGATACTTTCGACTACTAGCCATTACTTGTGATACTCGTGATTACTAGCCATTACTTGTGAGTCCAATCCTGTTACTCAGCTGCTGACTGCTTACAACCTCCTGTGGTAAAAATGTCATTTTTGCATACAGTCGCGATATTTCTTGCAATTACTTGCGATACCAAGCCTGTCACTCAGCTGCTGAATAGTTATGACCTCCCATGGAAAACAAACACTGTTTTTTGCATATGGTTGCGATTTTCTGCTGTTTTTGCTCTGCTAAGGCAATTTTTGTCATTTGCCAGATAATATTATGGTGCATTGATGACTATAGTCTTCTTTTTGGTCGAAAACTAGTGGAAAATATACTTATGCATTCTTTACATTCATTTCTCATGTCATTTAACAGTGTTTTACATGTTATTTATGTTTGTTTTATGAATTTATATATTTGTTTAAGTAGCGATAAATTTTCCCAGTTTTGAGTCAAAATTTTGGGCTGCCGAGTGATTGCTGAGTACGAGTTTTTGAACTATGATAAAAAAAAAAATTTGCTAAAATTTAAAAACTTCAAAAAGTGTAGGCTTCCTTGAAACTACCCCTAATTTGGGTTTAATGATTTCATCTCGAGCCATTGATAATGAGATCAGATAAATGACTTTCAAGATCCGCTGTATGGCCATATGTATACTTGTTTAGAAGATTAATTCGAGGTGTCCGGTTTGAAAATAAATCCCCCGAGCTTTGCTAGTTGACTTGACTCAAGATTTCATGTACTATGTTATGACTGCAAAATTATGACTAGTTGTGCAGAAACGCATTGATATGGTGCATCAAGTAACCCAAGGTTTGATACAGAAAGCTTTGATTGTAAAAATATAGATTATGTAGTAACCAGATTTTGGAGTTTTGAGCTACATTTGTTTTAAAAGAGTTGGGGCATGAGTCCAATGGATAGCGACAAGGGAAGGGGCACTGGGATGGGATATGGGGACTGGACCAGAGCACCAGTTTAAAGAAACAACAGGATACACCTCTTTTTAAAAAACAAGATGCAGGGGTATCAAGAAAATATCAAAATACAATATATGTAGGTGCTTGGCCTTTTTTCTGAGAGAGGTTGTCACTTTCAAACATAGGAGTTTACAGGGAGTCTCTATGGCCTCCAGGCCGATTACTTCAGGTGTTACGTTCACTTTGGAATCTGCCAATTCATGCAGAGATGGGGAGAGGTTGTTAAGATGGTTTTCTTTTTCTGTGCATTACTATTAGGGCATCCCAACCTCTCTCTCTCTCTCATTCTAGGCACCGTGGATATGTTCCGTTTCAGTGTCGAGGGCCTTCCATTTCTCCTTGCCCGTGGGTCAGTTCTTCAGAATAGCCATGCATTGACGAGTTTTCTCTTTGCCTCTCTAGGTCCATCAGCCTTAAGGTATTAGGAGAGGTTCTAGAGGGAGTGCATTGTGTCTTCTTTGGGCTGTCCAACCTGACTCCCTTAGCTCTAGACACTACCCTATAGATATATCATATTATTAGGTCTTGCATTGGATCTTTCATGATGGAAGATGATGATGCCATTGGTTCTTTTATCCAAGTTTTGCTACAGATGCATGACAATGCTGGTTTCCAGCCTTGATCTTCCGCTTCAGCTTTGGCATTCATTACCTTTGTGCTTATTTGAAGGATCTTTCCGATATATGGCTATTTGTACTTGTGCTTGGATGTTATGGTTCGGGGTTCAACATCTTTGGTTTAAGTCCTAGTTGTATTTACATGTTTTGTTATAGTGTTAGTTTTCTTTTAGTTGCTTCTTAATACCTAGGGTTATTACTACTCCAGCATTTTTTTATTGTAACAACATGCACTGTCGAGTCCCATTGATATACTTTGGTCATTTTTGGACATAAATAAAAATTCATTTCATTTTTCATCGAAATCATATAAATTGTTCTTTTGAACCTTGTCTGGTCGTATTTTGCCAATTCCTTCTTGGTCTTCTCCATATTTTGGGATTGACTTTGAATTTGATTTTGCATAGTTTGCACCATATTTTTCATAGAGAGCATAACTTGTAATACAGTGTCTTCTAGGTTTGGTTTATAATTATTGTTTACTGTGGGTTGGGGGAAGATGGCAAAAAAATTTAACTTGCTTTGATACAACTGTTACTGATTGACACCTTTTTGATACTTGCACATGGTGACGAAATACAAAGACACTTGCCATTGTGTAGTGATTTCTTAGGGGACAAATCAATAGACATGCCTGAAGGCTTCCAATTGTTTTGCTTTTGTCCAAAGGTTTAATTAATTGGGTTGAAGGCTATGACCAAAAGGCAACAGAGGGCCAAATGCAATATTGGTCAAAAGGGAATGATGGTTTGAAGTCAACAATGGACCAGAGGCTATGGCTTAAAGGCAATAGTGTCTGAAAAGAAACAATGTCCTGGAGGATAATTCGATATTCAACACAGAAACCAAGGATTAGCACATCAGTGATCTATCACATCTTCTGTTGTTTACAGCAGTCAAAAGCAGTCTACAGTAGGCAAGATAGTCAAACACCATTTGTGACAGTCAACTTGGCATTTATATTTTATAACAATCAAATTGTAGTTATTGTGGTAAAAAATATAAGAAAAGGCCTCACTAATGCACAACTTCCAGAGTTGATGTAAACAATTAAATAATACTCTTTTTTGAAGAGATGCATCACATATTACACCAAAAAACATAACAGTTGCATTCTTATGATCAACAGGTACCAGGAAAATCCTGTCCCATGAATGCTGGAAAGGCTAAAATCTGGGCCTTTGCGCTAAGAGGCAAGGAGTCAACATCTTTATTGAAAATTTATCTGGCAACATGCATGACCAAATCTTGCATAAAGTATGCTTTGCATTTTGCAGGGAAAGCAATGCCATAAAACTGTGTTGTATGTGATATTGCTTTACGACTATCACTAATCATCAAGATATACACTAATACAAAATTACAATCAATTGATACTGAGGTGTCACATGGTATGTTTGCTGATGTCAGCAGTTCTAAACTTCTAACCGTTAGGAAGTCCCCTTTTTTACTCCAAATCTCCCAGGAGAGAGAGAAAATGCAATGAGCAATTAATGCTGTTAGAACTGACAGATCGGTTGACATCTACAGGGTCTGGTGAGCAAGAGAAATTTATTAAAATTCATTAAAATCACATTGTCATTGATATTTGTGTCAAAGCAATGATGTCATCATCATTAGTCATGATGATATCATAACCGATGTCATAAATTGGTCAAAATGATGCTGTATGATGATTGATGATGGCATAAGGGATTCTCAAAGGATTATGTGTCCAGTTATAATGCTTCTTACGATACTTGGTTGTACATTATAACTCAGCTATTACAAAATACTCGTTACTGCCTCTAGATGAAGTCTAGCGTGATCTGGGATGCAAAACATTTGTTGTGTCCTCAGGGACTGCATTACTAACCTCACATGCTTCTCCTTCTAAGAGTAAATTAAAACAACGTCCAAGAGGAATACCAATACAAACTTGTCCAAGTGTTGTTGGAAAACATTGTTGATTAGGCTTGTGAATCCTGCTAGCAAGATTGTCAATCAAAACGGAACAACCTGAAACTTGAAATGTCCATATTGGGTCTTGAAAGTTGTATTATGTAGATCCACGTCCTTGATCCGTAGTTGATGGTATCTGCTCTTCTAATCCCTTCTAGAACATTCTAGCTATGCTCTTCTGATCAAACAGACCATTGATATAGGTTAAAAGCAACAATTTTAAAGTGTTTCCTTGCTTTAACTTTTGTGGTCAATTCGTAGTCTCAAGGAACAATCCTCCTTTTTTAACAAATATGACCGGTGCTTCCAATTTCAAAACACTCTTTCTAACCAAGCATTACCTAGATACTCCTGCTACAGCTCGTGTAATTTCAGAATAGTCATCCTATAAGGAACCTTGGAAACAAGTTCTGTTTCTAGTATGGACTGAATTGAAAAGTCCAGCACACGCCTTGGTGGTAATCATGGCAATTCCTTTGGGAATATGCTGGAAAACTCTGGAAGCACCAACTACTGATCTTCGGTAGGTCCGTGACCATCCTTAAACGGGCAGACTGCATAGAATTCACATCATCTCCTATAGTTTTTCTTTAGCTGCATAACTAACATGACTCTTAAGGGATACTAGTTTCTGAACAGCTCATGCTTTAATTATTACATTGCCATCATCTAAACAGTCCACGTGCTTAATATACTTGTCAAACTTGACTCTTATGAATCTCCAGCCAACCTGCCCCAATTGTTACATCATAAGACCCAAAAGGCTTAACATGAAGCTCCTGTCAAGTAGTCATGTCTCCTAGGCCTGGCTAACAATCTGTCACAAGTTGAGACTGTTGGACTTTTACCATGGGTGGGCTGGGGTGATTCCTTTTGCAATTAGGTAGCTCCTCTTTCTGGTATTTGCTGGATAGAACCATTATTCCCCGTATCTTTCAATGCTTGTCTGAATAGCTGAAACTTTCTATGGTTGAATTTATAGTTCTTTTCCAATATTTTGATGGAAATAGAGTTTCTTATTAGTATGAACCAAGCTACCAGCTTTTCTAGATTTCATAGATTTTGTTTTTGGTGTTTACCAATGTTCCCGACTTGCAGCACCCACTACTAGTTTAGTTGGCAAAGAGATTCCTCATATGACAGGTATCTTTGTACTCATTCTCGATACTTGCTGAAGCAAAGGCATTGTAGGTTGTGACAACTGCCTCTGCTAAAGAGTCTGCCAACTCAGTCAAGATATTAACTTCTCCTGTCACACATTGTACGTGAGCTATTCTTAATGCAATCTTGTGTTTGAGTTTCTTGTTGTGTTACATCAATTGAGGTTCAAGAGCTTCATCTGGTAGAGACAATAAATTGACATGTATCTGAAGGATTAACAAAAATGATTATCTGCATTTAGGAAATACTTGTAGCCTTATTTGCCTTGAGCAAGTGCTTCTTTGAGGGTGCTGCCTTTGAAGGAGGATTAGGTGAAAGACACATGTGCGTTTGGAAAAGAGTTGCCTTTGTAGACTGGAAAGGTTTCCAGCTGCAACAGCTGTCTTTTGAGTAAAATTTGGAGACCTCAGTAGAATTCCATACGTATGAAAACTTCTGCATTTGATTGGTGTGCTTTCATAGCTAATTGGTTGTTCTTTTGTTATCATGATTTAATGTGTATTTTCTCTAGTTAAGGTTTTTCCATGTTGAGATTTGCACAAAGCCTAGTATAAGTAACATTGCTATGATCCCTCAATAAAGGGGACAGACGTAGTAAAACTAAGAGAATGGATATTAAGGGGGACCCACCGCCTAGGGCATGGGAAAAGTGAACTTTGATGGTGCCTAAAGAGGCAACCTAGGAAATGCAGGAGTGGGAGGCTTAATAAAAAATGAGTGAGGCTCTCTCATAAGTGCGTTCTCATTAAAGTTGGGCAGCAATAATAATAATCAGACTGAAGCAGTGGGCCTGGTAGAAGATTTGTGTTTGGTGAATGGCCCTAGCATTAGAAGACTTTGGATTGAAGGAGATTCACAGATCATCATTAGGGCTATGCTTGCTAGAGCAATCCCCACTTGGACGTTGGACCACATCTTAGAGAGGGTAGAAGCTTTCTACAACACATCAAAGAGATCTAGAGATATTGCTACTAGGAAGTGATTAAGCATGTAGATAATTGGCTATTTGGCCAAACATGGGGTGGAGTTAAGAAGGTCTCTTATGCAAATGTTTAAAGATGAAAAGAAAACTTTAGTCAGAATTCAACAAACCAGCTCCTTGCCTCACTTTCCATATCAAAATAATGACTACCACCCCACAACCGAAATCCTCTCGTTTGGATCAGTGTAAGTGCAAGGACAAACAATTATCATTGTGGAGGATGATGCCCCTGTCAACAACTTCCATTGTTCCATTGAAATGTCCCCAAATAGGACGAATTAGAAAACAAAGGGGTTTTTTCTCAAATTCCTCTAAATCTGATTTGAAAATTAGTAAACCCTAGGTTGGGAATTAAATTCTCAATTTTTTTTATTAAATGCAAGAAACCCTAGATGCCAAAAGTGAGGGTTTTGTAGGGGTTTTTTGCCAATTAAACACCTTGAAAAAATATGAAAATAAATAGTAAATTTCAAATTTAAATCCTCTTAAATAAATACCTTTTTCTCTCATTCTTTTGCCACAAAATGATGAAAGAAAAAACAGATTTAATCACTAATTTTCTGTCGTTGTTCGGAAAATAAAATATTTTCAAAACCCTTGCAAAAGTCGCTGCCAACTACTGAGAACTATAGAAAAATACCAACGCTATATTTTGGCATATAAATTGCCAATTTGACCCTCCTAGGTCAATCCCCACACTCTTGGGAGCCCTGAAAAAATAACAAAAAATTAGGACTATTCTAGCCTTTTACAAGCAATAAAATATCTGGAGAACTGTTAGAAAAATTAATAATAATTTTGAAAATTATCTATTGATTTTTTTGCCTTAAAAAAATTAATAGATAAATAATGATTAGAAAAATAATTTTGAAAATTATCTATTAATTTTTGCCTTCAAAAACCTTTGCAAATCGTTCAAAATACCTCAATAATGATTAGAAAAATATTAAATAATTGCAGATAATTATTTATGAATATTTTGACCGAATAAGGCCTTCAAACCCTAGCGTCCACCTCTCCAAGTGGTTCTCTCCACTTGCAAAATTAAGATAATAATTTAACAAGCCAAAAATGCAAGAAACATATGACCAAACCCTCGAAAGCAAGCACCAAAACCCTCTCAGGTAGTTTACTCCACTTTTAGGGCATAAAACAAGTTTTTTTTGCAAAAGGTGGTGTCAATACACCTTTGTAAGATTGATCAATCACCCAGTAGAGCAACTCTATTGGACATGCATCCCAATAGTTTTCTTCACGCAAGAAAAACAAGAATATCAATTTCAGTATATCCTCCATTGTAGTCTTCGCCATGCATTTATAACTTTCCAAAGAGTTTGAACCCCTTTGGGAAGATAAAACATTTTTCTTTATCTGCACTTTAGCTCCCATGCCAAAATCTTTTTTTTGAAAATATATTAAATATTAGCCTTAATTAAAATTAGTTTAAGACAAATATATTAATATTTAATTCACTTAAGCGCTTTAGTGGTAAAGACCACTTTTAAAATATTTAATTAATTAAAAATTGCCTTGTGATAAAAATCACTATTTTGACAATTAATAAATAACTAATAAAATAACTTTTCCCAAAATGGCTCTTTTAGTCTATGGGGAGATAGACCAAATGTCTTCATACTTGTTTAATTAAAAGGGAAAAAATGGGGACATTACAATCCTCCCCTCCAAAAATTGCTTGCCTTCAAGCAAATGCAAAATCCAAGTGGGTGTCTCAACACACCTTGTCAAGCAATGTCCACATTTACCTTTTTCCCAATAAAATGAATCCACAATTGGTGTCTTTATACTGTCGTACCTGTGCTTTGGAGGCTGCTCCCACATGCTAGAAGTGTCCTCATAGCCTTCCAAAAGCTGCCCATTATCAACATTCTCATGTATGCAAGTAACACTTCATAAGCTCACCAAATTTACATTCCCAAGGGCTGTATTCTCCTTTGCAAATCTAAATATGTATCTAGGTGGGCTGTAATAATGAATCACAGCCATGCTTCCTTCCCATATTCTCAATTTCTTCAACACCAAATTGCCCCTTAGTGCCCCCTTTCGCTCCATACTTCTCCAATAATCATCCCATGATTCATAATTTGCAATAAGGAAGATAGGATTGTCAAACAAAATTAATTTTTCATAATGCATAAGGCTGTCCAAGGTCACATTTTCTTCTTGAAAGAGTATTGGGACGAGCACACTCTCTTAACCTATATTTTCCAATTCTCCTTTGATGTCATGCTTCTCAAAATTAATATTTTCACAATGTAACATAGGTTGGAAATGGTAAAAAAATCACAATCCATACCTTTAATACACAGCTGTACCTTCCATGTGAATTTGGATTTTTTCAATCAACAAATTTCATTATTTCCACCTTTGTTAGATGGTTGTACCGTCTCATAAAATTCAGAAATTTTCTTAGAAAAATCAGAACTCTTACCTTGACTATGTGGCTGTTCTTCCCATAGGAACATCAATTTTTTTGTGCCATAAAAATCAGAACTTTCATTTTTATCAAATCGTTGTATCTTTCCCTTCAATTTAGCATTTTTCAAGTAAATATCAGTCCTCATATCACCCTTGCATTTAGGAATGGAGTGCTGTTTACAACAATTTCGGGACTGCCTTTGTGAACAAACAAACTCACTCATCCTGTCATCAGGTGAAAAGTAAAAATCAAAATCATTCATATTTATCCCTTGCAATATTACCTCTTTATCCATTTCAAACAATGGATTGTCCATACAACGGAAATCACTTGCATTCAACAACAAGTTCGAACCTTGATCCCTTTCAAATAATGGATTGTCCATACAATGCTCAATTTCTATCTTTGTATCATTTGGTTTTTCCAGAAAACATCCCAAATCAAAATCTTCTTGGAGCCTAAGGAGTTCATCAATCACTTGTTCAATTTCCTTAGCTCTTGCCTCATCCTCTTGCTCCCTTAACTGTTTTGCCATCACAATTTGATTTTCCATCTCTAGAAGTGTCCTTTGACTCCTTTTAAGGAATCCTTGGTTGATTTTAGGTCAAAGGTGAGCTCCTCCACCTTAAGCTTCATTGCCTTAAGTGCATTTAAGGTCTTATCTGCAACTTTGATGGCCACATCCTTGTCCTTGATCATGTAAAGATAACCTGATTTTGTTGCCTCCATTGCAACTTTGATTGTGTGCAAGTCCATCATAGTGACCCTTCTTTTCAAGCATTCCCCTTTCACATTGTTCATTAATTCATCAAAAAGCCTTTGTGTGCCATGCCACTTTGTTAGGGTTTGTAGTTCCCTCTCACTTGTGATTAACAATTGTTCCTTCCAAGCTCTTTCATCAAATCTAAAGTCATGCAACAAATTTGAACAATTATTAGATTCTAAGCAAAAATCATTATTCAATTCATACATTTCTATGAATATCTCGGTTTCTTTGGCTTCTTTAAAATCATTTTTTTGAATCCTTAAGTTTGGGGTACTTGGCTGTCCCAAAGCACCTAGAATTTCCTTATTTTCAACCATCATTTTCAGCCCTTTTTGCTGCGCCTAAAACTCAGAGTTTTGGTTTTTACAATTTTCTACTCTAGGTTGCCCCAAAGTGCCATCTTTTTGTAGCTCATCTTCTTCTTTCAAATCTGATTTTTTTTGTTTCTTTGGCTCCTTCATAGGAACCCTTATGAAGGACTGTCTCTTCATTCTTTCCTTCCAACTCTCCATGTAGTTCAATTTTTTTTCCCTCTATATGCTCCACTATCAAATAAGGCCTTAGTTTTTCCATACAATCAATTGCAACATTTTCAAACAGCATTTGTGCAATTGGAAAATTTTCCTTTTTTAGCCCCAACCCTGTTAACAAAACAGATAATAATGGTTTGGAAAGATCAAAACTTTCATTGAGTGTTATGGTCATCACCTTTTATATGGATGTTATTATCATAGTTACCAAATCCGGTCGAATCTGGACAAAATCCAACCAGATCCGAATTTTTTGGCCAACCTGAATGAGTTGGTTCAGGTCGGCCCTCTTTTTTTCTTTTAAATTTTTTTAAAAGTTTTTTGTGCAAAACATTGCCCAAAAACCATAAACATGATATAATATTAACATTTTTTATTATTTTATTAATATTTTTCATTGTATTTGTTAGTTCTACATATTTTAAAACTATGCTCACATATATATCTATATATATTCCAGATTGGATTTTTCCGAATTTTTTCAAGCATTTCGGATTTCGAATTTTTTGCCCTCCCAAACGAAATTGGATTTCCGAACTTGGTAACTATGGTTATCATACCTTCTATAGGATTTTTACTTGTAGCTGTAAGGAAATGTTGGAACATTTCAAAAATAAGTGTATCACACTTTAAATCCAACATTAGCACACAAGATTTGATATTTCCCATAGTTTCCAGAATATTGATCCTCTTAGACTTGTGACGTCACTAAGACCTTCGAAACTTTTCACCATCAACTGAAATATTTCTTTCATGATGTTGTCACTGTATGGTTGTTCAGGCGCTGTTATCCTTG
This sequence comes from Torreya grandis, assembly GCA_037957365.1. Lineage (NCBI taxonomy): Eukaryota > Viridiplantae > Streptophyta > Pinopsida > Cupressales > Taxaceae > Torreya > Torreya grandis. Next base: position 4,428,573 of record JARHVA010000429.1, read on the forward strand.
TAATTTCACTAATACAAATGATAACTACAAGTCTCACATTCGAATCTGAATGTCTCAAAAGCTTGGGTGTAGCCAAATAAACCACCAAAAGATTCATTGCCCAAAACATAGACTTAGAATCTAATGGTTCTATCATGGACAAAAGTTTGCTGCTTCCTCCAAAATATTGAGCAAAACATTTTTTAAATGATGTGGATGCTTAAGCTTTTTTCTCAATTTGTGAAGCTTTGTTCTGAATTCTTCTTCATTCATTAACTCCATAATTCATAGACTATGCATCCAAATTTGCAAACACAAACCCTCATAGGCTAGACACGATCAATGCTCTGATACCACTGAAATGTCTCCAAATAGGACGAATTAGAAATAAAGAGGCTTTTTCTCAACTTCCTCTAAATCTGATCTGAAAATTAGTAAACCCTAGCTTGGGAATTAAATTCTCAAAAAACTTTATTACATGCAAGAAACCCTAGATGCCAAAAGTGAGGGTTTTGTGGGGGATTTCTGTCAATTAAACACCTTGAAATTTGTTGAAAATAAATAGTAAATTTTAGATTTAAATCCTCTTAAATAAATACATTTTTCTCTCCTTTTGCCACAAAATGATGAAGGAAAAATTGGATTTAATCACCAATTTTCTGCCGCTGTACGAAAAATAAAATATCTTCAAAACCATTGCAAAAATCGCTGCCAACTTCTAAAAATTATAGAAAAATCCCAGTGCTATATTTTGACATATAAATTGCCAATTTGACCCTCCTAGGTCAATTGCCACTCTTGGGAGCCTTGAAAAAATAGCAAAAAAATAGGACTATTCCAGCGTTGCACAAACAAGAAAATATCCGGAGAACTGTTAGAAAAATTAATAATATTTCTGAAAATTATCTATTAATTTTTCGCCTTCAAAAATCTTTGCAAATCATTCAAAATACCTCGATAATAATTAGAAAAATATTAAATAATTGCAAATAATTATTTATGAATATTTTAACTGAATAAATCCTTTAAATCCTAGCGTCCACCTCTCCAAGTGGTTCACTCCACTTGCAAAATTAAGATAATAATTTAACAAGCCAAAAATGCAAGAAACATATGACCGAACCCTTAAAAGCAAGCACCAAAACCCTCCTAGGTAGTTCGCTCCACTTTTAGGGCATAAAACAAGCTTTTTTTTGTGAAAGGTGATTTCAATAGACACCTTTGTAAGATAGATCAATCACCAAGTAGAGCAACTCTATTGGGCATGCATCCCAATAGTCTTCTTCATGTAGAAAGAACAAGAATATCAATATCAACGTATCCTTTATTGCAGCCTTCGCTATGTATTTATAACTTTCCAAAGGGTTTGAACCCCTTTGGGAAGATAAAACATCTTTTCTTATCTTCACTTTAGCTCCCATACCAAAATATTCTTTTTGAAAATATATTAAATATTAGCCTTAATTAAAAATAGTAATTAAAATTACTTTAGGGCAAATATATTAATATTTATTTCACTTAAGCGCTTTAGTGGTAAAAACCACTTTTAAAATATTTTATTAATTAATTAATAATTGTCTTCTGATAAAAATCACTATTTCGACAATTAATAAATAACTAATAAAATAAATTTCCCCAAAAAGGGCTCCTTTAGTCTATGGGGAGATAGACTAAAGGTCTTCATACTTGTTTAATTAAGAGGGAAAAATTGGAGACATTACATCCATTCCTCCCAAGGATAATGCATTTCATGATGTTTATCAAGTCCGTGCATTCTCATCAATGAATTATCACCTTGATGGTCTAGATAGATTTGATACCCCAAGGCAAACCACCATTCATCCTCCTCTTTACCTGAATGGCAACATAAGAGTGAACTCATTTGAGGTGCCGTGGAATTCAGCCCATGCCCATGTTGATGCTAATAGCTTGGGCCCAAATGCCCAATATTTTCCTCAATATATCAATGCACACAATGAGAATGAAAGCTTTATTCAAAGTTTGAATGAAGAATAGGAAAACAAGCGAACTATTGCACTGGGTAGGTCCTTAAACACCATTGACACAAGTCTCAAAATCCTTAGTGATAATATTGGTGTCTGTGGTCTTCAGAACCACCAGCTTGAAAGAAAAACCTGAACTATTGAGAAATGTATCTTGTATATGGCCAATACTTTGCAAAGCATTGAAAAAGTAGTGAAGCTGGCATTCAATGCCTTGGATGCTAGAACTCTGTAATTTGTCAAATGTTTCTTAGACTTCGACATTTTAGTGAACCACCCGAGCATTAAACATAAAATTGTTGATTCATGGAAAGACAACTTCAACAGGTTGGTCTTGAAGAGGGTGAAAGTTAGAGAGACTCAAAATATAGTGAGCTACATCTTCTTGGAATCTTGTAAGATAAATCTAGGTTGGCCATGAACATTATGAAGCCAAGATAAAGGAGCTGCGATTCGAAATTGCAAGCATGGAGAAGGACTTTGAGTAATGGAAGGAGACATTGTGACATGCGAGATTACTCCAAGAAGCTTAGGATTGTGTCGAATGGGTTTTGTTAACCATCTCATCAATGATGGAAGAATGCCCCTGATCTCGGAGGATCCCCCAAAAGCGATTCCAATGATATCACGAAGTCAATTCTCACAACTTGCGGTAATTGTGGATCGTGTTCAATGGTTTGTGGTACTCTAGAACCACCTCCAAAGGTTCGTGGTACCTCCAAGATCATCAATCCATCTCCAACAGATGCTGCACACACTTCTACAATGGCGCAATGCAATTTGTGTAGATTGGACATGTAGCTTTAGATAGCAATCAAAGTAGACGATAGACAACCATACATCTTTCTCAAGTGTATGCCATTTACAAAACACACAGATTAATAAAACTTTCTGTTCTAGTTCTATTATCTCTCTTGTTTGATTCATTGCATATTATCTCATATAGCTTCCACACGTGTACAACAAAACTAGATTGTTATCTAGGATGTTCCCTAGATATCTCTTGGAATCTAGATCAGGGGTATTAGAGTGGTTCATCTTGTTCGTGCATGTCCCATCAAACGAGGTTAGAGTATTTGAAGCTTGAAGAGTATACTGAAGACAGATAATGAGATCGTCACTTAACTCCAAAAAGTGCTTAGCATAAAAGGCCATTTTAGGTTGTAGCCCCCCTGAGGGTTCACCCAAGTGGTGTGAATGTACTGCCTATAAATATCCTCTTTGATGATCTTGTTCCTTACCTGTCTGGTAGGTAGAATGTGGCCCGATGTGTCCAAGGAATACTAGAAAGGAGGAAGACAATCCATCTGAATGCCCATAGTCCCTAAGAGGTTGGAAACCTCATCATACCAACCGTGAGCACAATGAGGAGAATCTGAACGAGCAATAGCCTCTGAAGAACAATACACCAAGTACGGGTACTTGTTCAGCCCCTCAACGAAATTGGCGAAGCCTCGGATGCGGTGTAGGAAAGAGATCAGGGCAAACATGGTCTCCAATCTGAAAGGATGGGCTCCAAACTCAGCCAAAATAATGTGCTCGGGGACAGTATGCTTGCACCTGATAAATCGGTGAAGAAGTGTCTGGACTCTCTCTGTAGAATCCTAGTCAGTGACCAGTAAGGAGGGCCCCCAAACAACAGAGCCATAAAGAACAGTGGGTCTGATGAGGGAGTCCATGAGAGACATTTTGGAGATGTCCTGGAAGTGGTGGCGAAAGCAGTCTCTCAAGGAGGGCTAAGGATCCATAACCCTTATTAATATGAGGCTGGAGGGCTTGTCACAAACTGAAACGCGGGCCAGAAAACTGAACGCCCAAGTAAGTATATGTGTTGGTGATCTCAAATCTCCTCGCCCTTAAAGAAGTGGAGGTGCGAGGTCTTCAAACCATTGAAGACCATAACCTTGATTTTACCTAGGTTAATTGTCAATTACCGAAGGTCGTAGAACAAGGCTAAGGTATCCAGCTGTCTTTGCAGACCATTTGGAGAGGAGGCCAAGAGGACCACATCATCAACAAACAAAAAGATGGAAATCAGAACCTGCTGAAGTAGGCACTCATTGCTGTCCTGGATATGCTCATGGAGGAAGGACTCGAGCTCATCCATGTATATCCCAAAGAGAGTTGGGGATAGGGGACACCCCTGTTTGACCCCAATGGCACTCATGATGAAATCTGATTCCCCATGGGTTGTGCGAAGGCGACCCAAAACAATCTCATATAAATGCACGATGGCAGTGAGAAGGCTCTCGGAAATGCCATAAGTATATTTTCTTTTAAATTTTGACCAAAAAAAGAGTACAAAGTTACAAACTACAAAGTACAAAGTTACAAATTGCAATGCTCATAGAGTCATGAAATATCAAATATATATTTCATCTCTAGCGCCTATAATAAGTTCACTGCGGCTACCTCATGGAAGTGGAAGGTAAAAATTCCTCTTCAATGCCAACATCGTCAACAAATATATCATCTAGATCCTCACCAACTCTTTTCGATGCCTCTGTTGCCCCAGATGATATTGCTTCTTCTACCTCTCTCTCCAAATCTGTGATCTCCTCTGTTGTAAACATGGACTCTGGATCTGCATCATTAGCGATCCAGTTGGCATAAGGATCGATTTCATCCAAGTCAATGGCATCATATTTCTTTTGCCCTTCCACTTGTCTCACGCAAAGATGAAGATTGTATCATACAAAGATAAGGTCATTGAGGCATTGTGTCGTCAATCTGTTGCACTTCTTTGTGTGAACAACTTCAAATATGCTTCAATTACGTTCAAACCTAGAAGAGCTACATAGTTGACACAAAATGCGGTGGCTAGCCTTTGAAGATTTGGTGTTTTTGCACCATAATCTTCCCACCATACATTTGCAAATAGGATATTTATAATTTTGTAAATCAACTAGGCTTGAATAAATGAAAGAAGTCTAATGCTAGTATCTATAGACTACGAGTAACGAAACTAGAAAGAAAAAACAAATGACTGAATTTGTTTTTGCCTGGCAAAGAGGTGTTTCTTATTTTAATGCATAGATCGGAAGAAAATAGTCTCCCCATTGCATTCTTGTGAATTTGCATTTCCTCAATAATTGCATCTCTAGTCTCATCATCAGGGATCATCTTGCCTATGCATATATTGAGGCCATCCATAACCTCCTCATCGGTCTTAAAGGAACCGGAATAGAAAAACTTAGGATTCAACTAGTAGGCTGCTGCATGCATATGTTGGTGGAACATCTTGTTCTATCTCCGATCAATTATGCGCCATATGGGTTCATATTTTCTTTGATTTTGCTTATAATATTTGGTTATGGCCTCCTTGGCCACGTTCATGGCTTCATACAAATAACCCATTGGGTTTCTCTTCCCATCCAGCATCCGCAGAACTCGAACCAAAGGCTCTGACACTTAAAAGTAAAACAAAATAATATATAAATTTAAAATGAGAATTAAGAAAAAACTATAACAAATAAAGGATAAATAAATAAATAATTAAGTTTAAGGTTACTTTAATTATTTCTTCCATGTGCTTCACAAACATATCATCAACATTGGTCTTTATGACCCTTTTCCATGTGGCCTTCTTAGCATAGGAAGACTCCACCCACCGATCACTCACAACCATTTGCTTAAGGGATGATAGTGAGGCCGCAATGCTGTGTAATGTAAGAAGTTTGTGGCGAATTGTGTAACTTCTGATCGCACAAGCTCCTTTCCATTGGTGTGCACTCTCATCAACTATAGCACTCAAGTGTGATTGTAAATGAACTTGATGATATTTCTTGCCTCATTAGCCACACTCTTCACGATGAGATCTTTCCTATGTCCTCGAGCAGGGGATTAATGCAATGAACTGCACAAGGGGTCTAGAAAAGTATAGGGTGCTTGTTTTCAAGAAGTTTGCCTGTTGCTACATATGTGGCTGCGTTGTCTGTCACAACTTGAATAACATTCTGCACACCTATTTCCATCACCACCTCATCCAGTATGTCACAAAGTGTTCGCAATTTTTACTTGATGGGAGGCATCAGTTGGCTTTAAGAAGACCAACTACCCACTTGAAGCCAATACATAGTTAAATTAGTTTGTGGTTTTTCCCATTCGCCCACCCATCAGATAAATGGTGCACCTTAAATATTTTTGGTTTTTACAAGATCTTGCGTATGTTTCACAAAATCCTCCAACAACGGGCCACTCAAGTCATGAGGAGTAGGAGCCTTGAACCCCTTTTGAAAATGATCAACGCAGTGACCAAATTCTCCCAATATAGACTTTTCGCCACATTGAAAGGAATGTTGTAGTACGAAAAGTTTGTTGCAGCTATCCTTGCTTCGTTTTCTAGTTCTCGGTTTCAAGCAGTACCTTCTGATGAAGGTTGTGACCCAGGGTTACTTTGAGGAACAAAAAATTTAGCTAAACTATCTTCAGTGGATGAGCCTCGTTCTCGACCTTGACCTCTTGGAGTTGAGGCAATAGAAGAGCCCTCAATGTCACTATTGTCTCTTGCTGCCTTCCTATTCATTAGGACTGCACGTGCATCAACTTTCTTCTTTTTCCTCTTTTTTTTGGCATAAGTTTCAAGGGTGGCAGCCAACTTTCTTTGAGCCTCAGCTGGTGCTTGTGTGCACAGTGCCACATCATTCTTTGACAGTCGTGTGATGTAGTTTTTAGGGGAAAAATACCTCTACTCATTTTCATCTCGCAATAGTTACATATTACACAATTGTCTTCCGTTGGTTCACAATACTTCCAACCAGGGTCAGTGGATTTAGGCTTTACTATGGGCCGCTGAACTAGATGCTGATGCCATTCTTAAACAACAAACTTAAACCCTATATAAAAAAAAATGTGGTAGAATTTAAATATAATTGCTAGTGCTAATCAAAGGAAGTAGAAGTAGAATCTAGATATCCAATTTCAATGAACACGATTCAATTTTCATATTAGAAACTAGAAAGACAATGAAAATTAAAAAATAAAAAATAAATACCTGTTTTTAACTTTTTGTTGTATGCTATGTGCCACAGGCTCTGACTGGACTGTCACACTGTGATATTCAATTCACTGCGCTTAGCGGTGGATAACTGTGGAAACCTTGGCAGTTGGCACAAAGTTAAAAACAATAGATAGAGTCTACAATCTAGACCATAGTCCAAAATCTCAAGTCCCTGAATTGCTCAAGCCTGATATACGAATGTCAAAGACTCAGTCTCAAATAAAGTGCTGAATTGGGGTTTAATGGGTGTTGAATCTCGTGAGATGCCTGCAGAAGTAGAATGATGCTGATGTGTAAAGTTGTAAGCACTGATTCAGTATTCACTATTGGTATGCCTGTGTAACCTTGTTGGGAAAAATGCTTACCAAATCGCAGAATATAGAGTTAGACTGTGTAACCCTGTTGGGAAAAACACTTACCAATCTTGTAATAAAAACCTGCCGTTGTCTATTGTTTAATTTGTTTCAGTGCTGTGAATATAAAACGGTAAACTGTGTATTGATAAACTCAGAAAAACACGTATTGATAAACTTAAAAAACCGGATATAAACGCTTTGAAATCTTATTTGATTTTTGGTGAGACGACGGCCATTTCTCGGTGATTTTAGCTGAGCAATTGCTGATATTACTTGGCGAAAATCACTGAGAAATGGGAGGATCTCGGCTCGCGATAAACACTGCTGTTTCTCGTTCTGCAGTCATCTCATGAGATACGCCGAGATTTTGAACTATGGGTGAGACTCTCTTGGCAAGGAAACCATCTGGCACACTTATGACCATTACTGCAGTCCCTAATTTCCTCATCCAAAACTCAGTAGCATTTTTGTGCATGGACAATTATCTCCTACCACATGTAGTTCTATAACATGCTTTAGGTTGACCCGTTGATGAACGAGTCTGTGAAACTAAAGAGACGAATAAGGAAATGACATAACTGCAGCAACCACAATTTTATAAAGTTTAGTGCCTTTGGAGAACATGTTTTTCAGGAGATCATGCGCGTCTCCTTAGCAGTCAGGATGTTCATGGTAGAGTGTTTTGATCTTGCTGTAGCAAGAATATTCTTTGCATGCAGAATTTCTCTCAATATAGCTTGCTCTCCATATTATGAGCAGATGGGTTGTGTCATTAATGATTTACTTGCAAGCTATAGAGCACACGGGTATCTAAGGCTTTGAATTGCCTTAGTGGTCAACCAAAAAACTTGTGTAGAGAGAAATAAGGCCCTAATCAAGAAAAAATAGAGTATAGACAAGTGTTCTTTCGCAATGGGTGGTTGGTATGATATGCATAACCATCCACTTATAAACATTATGGTATCTTCCATAGCACGCTTATATTGTTTAGGGATCGAGAGCATTTGATTTTTTTATTGACAATGGAAGGACTGGTAACATGATGCTAGTAAATGTGGGGGCATTCAATGTTATACAAGGGATTGATGGAGCGCTGATTTTTAAAGCTTTAGGTATGATGGTACAAAAAAAATACAAGTATATATTTTAGATGACACGTTATGTATTTGTATTAGGATGTTGGAAAATTTGAACATACCGCAAAGTTGATTGAAGACGGAAGAAACTCCAAATATTTAGATGCAGCCATCACCAATTGCAAGCCTTTCTTTTTAAATTTGCAAACCTATCTTGCTACAACCTGTTGGTATGTGATTTTTTTTTCTTCCATTCTTCTTCTGCATCTTTTTGTGGTCCACGGAGTATTAAGTGCCATCATTGTCGGTGACATGTGGGCGTCATGGAGGAAATCTTCATCTAAGATTGCGATTGAAGTGAGGTGACTAATCCTTAATTTTTTTTTTGGGTTGATCTTGAGTTTGATGTTGTTTTCATTGAACCTGTTTGTTAAATGCTCTGCTTTGCAGATACTTATAACCCATGTTTGGGTGAAGTTATGAAAACATTGACTTTGTATGTGTGACCAGAAAGGAGAGGCACATCCTTATTTCCATTGACAGAGGCCAAAAGACAATGACAGATGGAACAAATTACTCTCACCTCTTCATATGGATTCTTATACCATGAATCTGGACTAATATGATACTAAAGTGATAAAGAAGACACTCTCTCTAGTGATATAGAGGTAATGAAGAAATTCTTCGTTGCAATGAAGAAAAATCTCTTGAATTAGAGTGGAGGTATCTATTACGATGGGCTAGTTTGCACAATTTGCACATGTACTATGTGAGTTTGGTATACTGGAAGCTCTACATGACAGGCGTGTTTGATGCGATCCAGTAGATCAGCGGACTCTTTATGAGTGGCATGCATTTTCGACAAAGTTACTCTCACAAGTGGCTAGTTTGCCTTCATGTCACACGAATTGGAGCACGTAACGGTTTTATTCACTCATTGCAGTAGGAACTGACTGGGTTTATTGAAGGAAGAGAACATACTATATATTCACAACACCTTTCAACCCTCGTCTTACAGAGACATTGGGTACAAGTAAGGGTCTTCAAAGAAATGAGACAAATTCATATATGATGATGTATGTGTGGCTGGTTGAACTAGATCGATTTTTTGAGTTCCCTCCGGTTACACAACTCATAGATGAGTTGGAGCTTGAGAATGATCAGTACTTGTAGTTGTAGACATGGAGAGTATCTTGATAGATGACTTATAGGATGCAGTCATTGAGGATGAAATTGATGGTGGCATAGAAAATTGATTCTGAATGTAATTTTGAACATCTTTTGAATGCCGATACATGGCATATGCATCGGTTGGCATTAGGGAAGTCAAAAATTTCAAACATATATTTATATCAAATGACAAATATGCATGGGACTTTACTTATAGGACATAAATGCATATATATAGATGTGTTTCTATAAGTGGGTCTACAACTTGAGTTGCCCTGATGGTGAAGGCGTGTGTCCTCCATAGACAAGGTCATAGGTTCGAATCCGGAGGGGGTAGGGTTGTATACCTCATTAAATAATATATAAGTTAAATAAAAAAACAATCCCCTTATGAACTCCCACAAGGGGTCTCATATGCCAAATTGGTGTATCGTGTGGTGGTGACCTAAAAAACTACCTTTACCTTTTACCTATATGTCAATGCACCCAGATTTTGAAAATAGTGTAGTAATACCTGTATCTGTAAGTTGTAACTTTAAATAACCGTACCTATGCACCCTGGAAACTAAATCTGTAAATACCTGTAAATGTAAGTGTTTGGTATTTTATAATTATAATTTTTTTCTTTTAGCTTGTTTTGCGCATAGTGACTTTCAAGTTTTAGTTTTTTAGCGTGTTGATATTATTATTCCTTTTATCATTTGATGTAACTGCCCCAGTCAGGTGGCATTTTAAGGTAGTAATTGTTTGAGAGAGGGCCTTTCACATAGAGGATTCCATCACTTTTTATGTGACTACACATTATTCGAGACTAACTAATACAGTTTACATATTCTATAGAAAGTGTAGCGTTTGACTTTCATGCTAAAGAACTTCACTTTACAACTTTCCACCTTGCTCCTTAATGTCTGTATGAACAAAATATCAAATTTTGATTCATTTAAAAGCCTCATGCCTTTTAGTTGCATTTAAAAAAAATATTAGATTAGAGGAACTCAGGGTTCCGAAAAAAATGCCACTGTAACTCCAAAACACTATGTGAAGCAAACTTCAAATAGAAATTTGGAGGGTAGAAATAGTGAAGACTGTCCCACAAGTTTAAATGTCTTGTAGTATTACTTTTAGGATATTTATTTTGCTATAATTTGGAAACCAGGGTATTTTGATTCTCAATAAAAATCAGGGCAAAACAATAGATGCTGGGAAAGAAAAAAGACTCTAAATGGAAAGATGCTTCTACATATAACTTTATTGTTTCAATTTCATGTAGGGAATTTTTAGCATGTATGGCTATTCCCTCGCTAATTTATGGAGAACACTTAAATTGTAAACCAACGAGGAAATTTATGAAGTAGAGATCCGATATACATTCACACCAATGCGATAGAAATTAACCACATTGGAACGTAAGAGCATTAACAATAAAGCAAATGTGCTGAAATTAAAGAACAAATTGGAAAGTTAAATATAAAATAATCTGTTATAATCCTAACTAGTTAGCAAAAGGTATCATCTAGGGGATGCGCCCCTGTACACACATCCCCTTGTCTATTTGCTCACCCATTTGATCTTCCATCTTACTGTATCTCATTTTCTTACACACACACACACACTTTTGTTCCATGCTCTCTTTTTCATTTTGAGTGGCATCTAGATTTTTCAAAACTGTTTATTACTGAGTGTGATGCCATAGGAACAAGAATCGGGGTAGTAATGTAGGAGGGGCACCTTATTGTTTATAAAAGTTGTAAATTAAAACCTAGTAAGAATTGAAATGGTTTTATGATAAAGAAATGGTAGCAATTGTGCTTGCTCTAGGAAAGTGGAGGTAATACTTGTTTAAAATATCTCTTGCAATGAAACCTTCCTGACAAAGCAACAGAATTCGGTAGAGAAGATATAGGTGTTTAATTGTGAAATCTTATATAAAAAGGTAAAGATAATCAGTCAACAGATGACTTATACACAAAAGAGATGCTAAAGTTCCATGCTTTTTTGGTGATCATTCCAGAATTTAAAAAGGATGATCAGAATGATCGGTACAAAGTGAACATCAAAAAGTTATTGACAGTATTAATAATTAACAAGATTGGTGTGGAAAAATGATATATTATTGGTAAAAATTTGTATTTATCTCCCCCAAAATTCAGAATGCATAAAAATAGTTTTGAAGGAATGCCACGACTCTCCAACTGCAGGTTCTGTAGAGTTACTCAAAACATATTATAATGCTTGACATTCATTCTATTGGGAGGGTATAAAAGCAGATATACAAAAATGTGGCAGATTGTGACACTTGTCGAAGGAACAAGAGTGAGTTTGTACCATACCTTGGTTTGCTGCAACCGTTGCACATTCCTGACAAAAAACAATGGAATTTATTGACAGATTTACTATACTAGAAGGCAAGAATTTAATTTCTGTGAGTGGACCATCTCATGAAGTACACTTATTTTTTTGGCATGAAGAAGACTTGTTTGACACCAGAAACTGTGAAAGCTCATGTAGAAAATATTTACAAACTCCATGGTTTTCTTAATGTGAAACTTTGAAAGTTTATGTAGAAAACATTTACACGCTCTATGCAATGTCCCCTTCTCATTGATGAAGTTCAGGAGACCCTTAGCCTAATTTTCCATGTTGTCCCGAGGCTAAGGGAGGTGAAAGAAGGGAGAAAACATGTGGGTTCTATCCAAAAGTGCTTTTAAATGCTAAGTTAAAGAGTGCTTTTGAGCGCTAAAATTAAAATTGCTTCTAAGCACTAATTTCAATAGTGTTTTTAAATGCTAGTTTTGACTTAAAAGAGGGAAATCTCTAGGAGGCCGACCTCCTTGGGAGAGGGGGAGTTTTGCAAATAAAGTCATATAAAAGGAGGGAGCTTGGGGGGAGAGGATATACAATGAATTGGGAAATAATAATAAAAGCAAATGTATTAGCACGAAAACGTTGAGCTTCAGACCTTTGAGGACGGAAACCCTCATTGGAGGATTAGTAAGGACGAAAACCCTTACCATCCAGCTGGGCAGCCCTAATTCAGGGGTTGCATCGGATATCTTTGGTCCCTTAGTGGTGTTTCTAAACACCCTTTACCCACAGCGCTGCAAAAGAAGAATTGCCAAAGGGTGGCGAGGTGCTACGGAGCTGGGCGAGTAGGGAAAAGAGCCCCAAAAGGACAATGAGCTTTTAAGGAGGGCAACTTGACATCTGACAAGATCAACGTACCCTATTTGGGGTGTGGTGAGTTGATTTTGAAGCTTTCTCAAGCCTAATTTGATGTGTAACAGCAGCAAACGTCATCTGGTGTTAAATTATAATTTTTCCAGCCTTCATTTGGTGTTAATTAAAATTCTGATTTCGGGTGGACATCATTGACTGTAACATTTGTCAGTTTTTCTATAATTTTGAAGGAATAAAATAATATTTTGTGCCCTATTTTGGCACACCAGCATTTTGTAATCTTCAATTATCTAGGGTTTGCAGCAGAAATCAGAAAATGTTTGTTTTTGGTAGGGTTTTACTGTGAATTTTCAGATTTGCACATTCAGTCCCAAAGGGGACATTACATTGGTATTAGAGCCAAGATTTTGGCACTCTGTGAGAGGAATCAAATTCTATGGAAAGAAGCCATGGGGGATGGGAATGATGATCAAAGACCTCCTCTTTTAGATGAGATTAAGTTTCTACACGAGTCCTTCATGCAGAGTATGAGGGAAGCCCAAAGAGAGATGCGAGATGCCTTGAGAGGCTCTATGGCAGATTTAGCTAAAGCCATACAAGGTTTCAAGCCAAGCAAATCAGCAAATCATGGACAAGGAAATAATGGTGAAGGGAACTCTTCAGGGAATTAAAGGACTTCCATTAGGCCCCTTCAAAAACCTTCAGGGCAAATTTCCTTCAAAGAGAAGAGCTTCAGGTTGAGATGGGACAGCTACACGAAGAGGAAGACATGGATACATATGGTGAGGAATATGCAGCCCTCAATTTTTCAACACATGATATGTTGTCTTTTAGAGATTTCTGCCAATTAAAATGGATAATAGCATCGGAAGAAGGAATAAAAGATTTCAGCAAGAGCAGCCAAGGAAAGACATACAACAAAGGTTGGGGAAAATAACTTTTCCCTCTTATGATGGATCCAACAAATGTTCAGCCAAATCATGGTTGCAAAAGTTGGACACATACTTATCCTTGAATCCTATGTATGAGGAAGAGGCCCTCAAATTTGTTACCTTGCATTTGGAGGGAATAGCACATGAGTGGTGGTACCACGGGTTAATCACCCAGGGGCATGAATTGATTACCACACTTTATGAATTCAGCCTAAGACTAACAAAGAGTTTGATAGAGAGGATCCTGAGATCCATTTCCGGAAATTAGCACAACTCAAACAAGAGGGTCTGGTGGATGATTATATTTCTGAATTTCAGACACTGTTGGTAATGGTACATGATGTAAGTGAGAGAAGACTTGTATTCTTGTTTGTGGAAGTGTTGGCTGAACCCCTCAAAGGATTGGTCAAGGGTTTTGAACCTTCATCTTTAAGACGCAATCAAAAGAGCTCTAAATTTGGAATCTACAGCTCCTAGAGGAAGATTTCTGCCTGCTGGACAGCCAATAACAGCACCTTTAGGGCAACATAGAAACAATACTTTTGGGCCCTTTGGACAAAAAAGGACCAACAACTTGGGGCAGCCTAGGACTGTCACTTCTGAACAGCATAAAACAGCCTCCGTGGGACAACAAAGGAAGCCCTTCCAGCAAGGTTTGGGGCAGCCGAAAGAGCTGCCAAAGGTAAGTAAGGGGTGGGGTGAATCAAAGAATGAACTAAGGAAAAATTATGTGTTTTCAATGTAAGGAACCATAGACATCGGGGCATCGTTGCCTTGGAAGAGGACATTTCCATTACATAGAGGTAATTTCGGATGGTGAGGAGGACAAAGAAGAGGTGGAGACAGCCACCTATGAGGAGGAGCAAAATGAAAAGGAGGAAGAGGATAATTTGGATGGCACCCTTGCCACTTTATCAGGAGCCTCTAGATACCATGCTTTTAGAGTGAGTGGGGTCTTGCAAGGATGAAAGGTCATTGTACTCATTGATAGTGGGGCCACCCACAACTTTATTGATGAAAAATTGGCAGCTAGATGTGGGCTGCAAACTACTGAATATAGAGGCTTCAAGGTGACCGTGACGGATGGCTTCACCATCCCTTTCACCAAGAAGATTCTCAAGTTGGACCTTACTTTGGGTAAGCATAAAATTGAAGATGGTTTTTATGTAGTTGGCATAGGAGAGACTGATTTGGTACTTGGGGTGCAATGGTTGCACTCACTTGGGGAATTCATCCAAAATTATCAAACTATGGAACTAAAATTTAGGGCAGCTAGAAAGGAAGTGGTACCACGTGGGTTGAAAAATGGATCTCCCATGGTAGTGACTTCAAAAAGGATGGAAAGAGCTTTTCACAAGGGGTAGGTTGCTTGGGCAGTAGACTTGGTACAACAGAGCATTGATACTTTGGAGTAGCTGAGAAGAAACCTTCAACATGCCCAGAACCAGCAGAAACAGTATGCGGACCAGCTTAGAGTAGAGAGGACTTTTGAGGTTGATGACATGGTCTTTTTAAGGCTTCAGCCATATAGACAATCATCCCCCAAACAAAGTGGAGCTGAAAAGCCGAAACCCCGCTTTTATGGTCCTTACAAGGTTCTAAGATGGATTGGGGAAGTGGCTTATGAGCTGGAGCTGCCCGAGGGTAGTCAGATACACAATGTTTTCCATGTATCATGCCTCAAAAAGGCACTTGGACAGCACATTACCCCTTCCGTTGTGCTACCACCGTTTGATGATGAAGGGAAGTTAATTTTGGTACCAGACTCTATCATAAGGTTCCGGGAGAGGAGACTTAGGGGCCGAAGCATCACAGAGCACTTGGTTCGTTGGAAGGATTTGCAACTTGAGGATGCCACTTTGGAAGGGGCAGCCATTTTGCAACACCCAAACTTGCAATTGCTTTAGGACAAACAATTTTGAGAGGGGAGGACTGTAATGTCCCGTTGTCATTGATGAAGATCAGGGGACCCTTAGCCTAATTTTCCATGTTTTTCTGAGGCTAAGGGAGGTGAAAGAACGGAAAAAACTTGTGGGTTCTATCCAAAAGTGCTTTTAAGCGCTAAGTTAAAGAGTGCTTTTGAGCGCTAAAATTAAAAGTGCTTCTAAGCACTAATTTCAATAGTGTTTTTAAATGCTAGTTTTGACTTAAAAAAGGAAATTTCTAGGACGCCGATCTCCTTGGGAGAGGGGGAGTTTTGCAAATAAAGTCATATAAAAGGAGGGAGTTTGGGGGGAGAGGATATACAACGAATTGGAAAATAATAATAAAATTAGAAGTCTTAGCACAAAAACGCTGAGCTTCAGACCTTTGAGGACGGAAACCCTCATCGGAGGATTAGTAAGGACGAAAACTCTTACCATCCAGCTGGGCATTCCTAATTCAAGGGGTTGTATCGGATATCTTTGGTCACTTCGTGGTGTTTCTAAACACCCTTTACCCTCAACCCTGCAAAAAAAGAACTGCCAAAGGGTGGCGAGCTGCTAGGGAGCTGGGCGAGCAGGGAAAAGAGCCCCAAAAGGACAACGAGCTATCAAATAGGGCAGCGTGACATCTGACAAGATCATTGTACCCTATTTGGGGTGTGGTGAGTTGATTTTGAGGCTCTCAACCCTAATTTGATGTGTAACATCAACAGACATCATCTGGTGTTAAATCATAATTTTTCCAGCCCTCAAGTTGTCATAAAATTCTGATTTCGGGTGGACATCATTGACCGTAACATTTGTCAGTTTTTCTATAATTTTGGAGGAATAAAATAATATTTTGTGCCCTATTTTGGCACTTCAACATTTGTAATCTTCAGTTATCTAGGGTTTGCAGCAGAGATCAGAAAATGTTTGTTTTTGGTAGGGTTTTACTGTGAATTTTCAGATTTGCATATTCAGTCCCAAAGGGGACATTACACTCTATGGTTTTCCTAAGGTGATTATTTGTGATTGTGATCCCTTATTCTCAAGCAGATCAACATTGCCCTGATCGAGAATTTGAAGAAGGTGATTGAATTTTTGCACGCCCACAACGCTTTAAGCAGATGCCATTAAAACAAAGTGGTAATAAAATTTAATTATATCTAAAAATACTATGGTCTACTTCAAATCCAGAAAAAAGGTAAGGTAGCATATATGCCTTAGACCTTCTGAATAAGGGATGCATTCATGATGTTTTCCATGTATTATCTTCTGAGCTTCCTGGATTGGATAATGAAGTAAGACTTATTTTGGAACCAAAGAATATTTTGGAAACACGAACCAAACCTTTACACTCCAAACAAACCAAGGAATACCTAATTGAATGGAAAAAATTACCCAAGGAAGATGCTTTGTGGGAAAACAAGTTCACTCCAAACAAATTAAGGATTAACTAATTAAATGGAAAAAATTTGCCGAGGAAGAAGCTTTTTGGGAAAACCAGTTCTTTGTAGATGCACATCCTTCACTTCCTATGATTCGAGGAAAAGACATTTTTAGAAGGGCGGGCTTGTGATAATTTTAATTAGTCAGTAAAGGGTGTCTTTAAGGGGATGTGTCCCGATATACACATCCCTTCCCTTGTATATATACTTGGTCATTTCATCTTCCATCTCATCTTATCTCATTTTCATATTTCATATATTCATATTGTTCAATCCTTTCTGTTTCATTAAAAAATCAAATTGATTTAACCATGCAATTGGATTTATATGATGACAAAGGAAATAAAATCTAACCAACATGTTGGGGCTGCCTGTGCTGGAAAAGGGGTGCTCTTCCTTCTAACAATTCACACGGTGTCTTCCATGCAGGATCTGCAATTCTCTTTCAAATGCATAGTTAGGGAAACTTGTTTTTTGTATTACTTGTGGTCTGGTAAGTACAATGGATAAGTCAGATCTCTTTTAAAATTTTCAGCTAGCCTTTCCTCTCGAGACATTCTTTCTATGCATTTTCCGAAGGAGGAAGGAGGATTGTAAACATATTTACATATTAACACTATGATCTTTCGAATTATATTAATGCACCCGTCCTTATATTTTTGGGTATGTATACATTTATACTTGTGCATTTTGGATTCATATAATCGAATAATACGTAGTGGAATAATTGAAGGGAAGTGGCTGTCAAAATGGTCAGGGAGGCAATCCTCTCTGTTCAGCAGCAATGCTTCATTCTTCTTCCCAAACGATGAGCAGTATCATAACTGGATGTGATCACCTTATTGAAATGTTTTATGCAAAGAAATTTATTGAATCTGCAGTCATCTCTGAAACATTCAATGGGTTAAATAGATTTGCATGTGATCTCAGCACCAGAAGTAAGCAATGATATCTCCGAATTTTTAAATCTTTTTGAAATACCATGAATCAACACCTTCTGAAAATACTGGAAATGAAATATATGGAACAGATTCTCCAAAGTTCTGAATATGGAGTTATGATTCACTGAAAATAAATCTCGAAAATAATCTGAGACGTAGGCATCATATCTGGATACTAGTGATGCTACAATCTTCCATGATAAGCTGTAGAATGTTTCCTTAGAATTGTCTTCACACAATGTGCACTCTGCAGGTAGCATCTTGTTGTATTTCTGAGAGAAGTCAGGTTAGAAAAAAATACAAATTTAACTTAATCCCTAAGAATCCATCTGCGCTATTAATTCTACAAAATGAGTGAAATAAATGATGAAAGCAAAAATCAATAAGGTAAATAAAATGGAGGGTCATCAGGTAATCAAATGGAGGTGAAATTCAATCTTGCACTAAATGTAGCATAGGGGCTCATATTAAGCTTTTAAGATGTAAAATGGCAAAGAGTCCCTAGCTAAAATGGAACTTTTTCTTACCTTTAAGCCTTAAGTCTCACTAACACCTTAAAACTCCTAATGTTTATACAAAGTGACTGATACGTCTTTATAATGTAGTTAGGTTTTTATTGTAAAGTAGTGAAACATGGTACCAATTATGAACTCGTAACTAATTTTTAGCATTTACAAACTCTCAGCCTCTAATTTGTCTATAGGTTTATTTTGTAACTAAAGTCCTGAAGAGTAAGAACTAACTGTTGTCATTTACTGCCAAGGATCTGGTAATTTATCAATACTTTTTTGGGGATTGTCTTGCATTGTGTCAGGAGAAATTGCTGTTGCATTGTTTCACTTCTGATGTGTCATTCTTTATATTCAATCGAGGCTCATTCTAGGTTGTATTTTCTTGCTGTTTTAATTGGAAGGTCAAAGAAAAGATATCCCATGAATCCCAGTTAAAGGTCTCTCAAGACGTTCAGTCTTTAAGAATATCTTCATTAAAGACATATCCAAAAACTGTTGTGCTTGGCTTTAGCAAGGGTGGTGTTGTACTCAATCAACTCCTTACAGAGCTTGCACATTCAAAAAGTCATGACAAAAAGTTGAGAAATCAAAGTGTTGAAGATCACGATTTGGATTTCCAGCATAGGCTGAGAGGAAAGGTGCTAGACATTTCAGATGTCAGTGAACAGGAAAAGTTGAATATGGAAGGTTGTGAAAGACAAAATGAAATAAATCTACTCCTTCCTCCCACGCCAGAGAAATTCTTAGAGAGCATAGATGAATTTCATTATGTAGATGTTGGTCTGAATTCTCACGGTGCTTACCAAACTAATCCACATGTTATTGAAGGCATAGGAAGAACTTCAGCATCCAGGAGAACAGGTCTCCGCATTATGTTGCATGGGACTCCTCGCCAGTGGGCTGACTGTAATCGGCCTTGGATATCTTATGAAAAGAACAAACTCCTGGCGCTTCTTCAAGATGAGACAACAAAACACAAAGAGAATAAGCTTCAGATATCTGAGAAGTTGTATTTTGCAGGCAGATCTCCAAGCTTACAGATGCATTTTGAAATCATTGAAAATTTGGTTTTAAGTTAAGTTGTTCTATTTGTAGTCATATAAATCAACGTGCAAAATGTGGAATGCTCTTCCTGTTTGATAAAAATAGTCATCCTTTAATGTAGATTATATAACCTCATAAAATCCCACTCAAAGCTCTTGCTGAATGCCTGATTAAAGAAGTCAACCTTTTCCTGTTTGGACTTGCATCTTGAAGGAATCTAAATCTGTTGGTGCTATTAATAGTATTGCTTGTAAATTTCGTTTCTTTGCAACTTGTCTACATTCAGGTAAAAATTTGATCTTTGAAATTCCAACGTGTTGCACTAAGTAGAATGACTTTATACAGATTCATCC
This sequence comes from Torreya grandis, assembly GCA_037957365.1. Classification (NCBI taxonomy): domain Eukaryota; kingdom Viridiplantae; phylum Streptophyta; class Pinopsida; order Cupressales; family Taxaceae; genus Torreya; species Torreya grandis. Next base: position 4,448,470 of record JARHVA010000429.1, read on the forward strand.
AAGGGTGTTCTCATGGTACATTAAAGTGAAGACTGCGACTAGCAATTGCTCTCTTTCTAAGTAAAGGAATTCTGGCTAATATGTCATCCTTCTCAGTCGCTGAAATTTTGTTTGGTTTGTAAAAACCATCACCTATGTTGGGGTTGCTTTAATGTGAATGCTGTGCTTATTTGGGTCCATTGTACTAGAATTAGAGAGAATGATTAAAAAGGTCTTCATTGTGGGATGTTCGTAGGTTTTCCAGTCATGGAAATCTGAATTCACTATACTATTAATTACATGGACCCTTCCAAGCGCTTGTATGCAAGGGCTTTATTTCAGGCGCTGCAACTTTAGATATAAAAACATGAAAATGCAACATAAAGAAGAGAAACTATGAATGCAAAAATGGAAAATAATTATAGAGAACCACATGACAAAGAAACAGTTTTATATGTAAGAATTTTTTTCGAGGTTAAGATAGGGCTTATAGCATATTTAGTACTAATAGTGTCATTTTTTATTCAAGCGAATTTAAATAAAATAGAAGAGATGTATCCTCCACTTAGGAATTTAATTTACAATTATATAATGTCAAATTACTTTGATACATCTGACATCTTGTTGACTGGTTCGCTAAACTACTTGTTAAGTAGTCAAAACTGGCATAAGTTGAAGACATAAATTTCAATGAATGCAATGGAAAGAATAACCAAGAAGAAAATTAACAGTTTGAAGGTTGAGATTTTCTTGTCACAATGCTGTCATGGTTGCAAATGATCCGAGTTGCTTGAAAATTGTGTATGCACTCTTTCAGAAATGGAAATTGGAACTGAAACAAATCCGTAGATGGCTATTGACCATAGGTAAGATTGTTTGCTAAAAAGTGTATGACACTTTTTAGCAGTAACAATCTGTAAAGTTATTGAATGATACTTGCAACTTAGGTATACTTAGACATTGGGAATGTGCCTGGAGGATGTTTATGTGAGGCAGAATTTACCGTTTAATGTTGTACAATTAGATAGAGAGTTATTTATAAAAATCATACATTATGTTGAGGTTTCTGCATGCCATCATCTTTTGAGTAGTTCCCCCCTTTAATAATTGTTCTAGATCATCATTAGTTTGTCAAATCGCTTCCTGTCTCTGTTGCTATCATCCTTAGTTCATCTTCATGAACTTTGCATCATTTTTGAAGGCTGCACTGGAGACTTTAAATTTGATGTGCATGCGCACACATACATAATACACGTACAGTACCTGTGATCGGCGCTAGCATTATTTGAATGCTGGTGGAAAATGCTGGGTTGAGTGAAGGTACACCTGTTAAGGCTGCAATCATGGTTACCACTTCAATATGGCAATTTGCCCCATACTCAAGAGATGCCTGCTCAGCTAATGCCTTTGCAACTGAATACATCTGAATGTAACATATAATTTGATGTTAATTTTTAATAGAAACAGATGTTAATTCCTATTTTTAAAAAACTTGCATGGTTAGTTATCTAGTATTTAGGTTTTTTGTCTTTTCATATAGTGATTAAGAGTCCAGCAGGATTCATCAATGCACTGCCTAAATTCTCCGGTTTCATTCATGCGGTAACAGAGGAAGCATGGACCACATGCCTCACCGTTTTTGCTTTGGTGCAAGCTTGTAGGACGTCAAGATTTCCGTCAATGGTAGGCTGGATAAAACCTGCCTGATAACCAATAAAGAAATAAATCAACCACTCACGGTATGGATTTCATCCTGATCATGGTATCGATTGACTTTTAACATCCTTTAGATCAAAATGTATCATTCAAATATACAATCTTATTTGTCTTTAATTGATGGCTTTTAACATTCTTTAGGCCAAAATTCGTCTTTATTTGATGATTTTTAACATCTTTTAGATCAAAATGTATCATTCAAATATATAAGATTATTTGTTTTGAATGGATGATTTTTAACATAATTTAGATCAAAATGTATCATTCAAATATACAATCTTATTTTCGTTTAAATCTCCTCATGAAATATACAATTGATGATGATTAATTACTCTGGATCTTTGGTATACCAGTCTAGAGATGTGGCCAAGTTAATTTTAAGTCACAAGCTTCAATTGCAGAATCCAAATTGTCGCGGTGAGACAAGTACGCTTTGAAGAGGTGTAGGTTCAATTTGGCTCTTGTCAGGGATAGCAGATGGCTAGGTTTAGTGGGGTTTTCTACAGCAGTTGGAAATAGTTAGTTAATACAATTGTGGATTTTAGTATTAATTGGAAATAATAGAGCATATTAAGTATAACTTATAGGATCTCTGCAGGTAGAATGAACTATATAGCCTCCTTCCAGCAGATTTTTGACGAGGCAGGAGCCTATGAATCCTCCTGCAGTAGTGACACACATTCTTTCTCTAGGGTTGCATCCACTTTGCGTACTCGTGTTGTTGGGTTTCTCACACCAGTCAACACTAGTGTACTAGCAGATGGACAATGCCTAAGGAAGAAACTGGGGGGCAAGGAAATGTTTGCTTTGAACTTTGAAAGCAATTGAGATGAAATGATGCTTTATCATGAAATGCACTGCATACAATGATATTGGAAACAACTGCAAGATACTTATCAAGGTTACTTGATAGATGCCTTATTTAAGAGGGATATTAAATATAGGAAAACTTTTAACTAGAATTAAGGGTACTTGGCTTATAGTTTGTTTCATCCCCATGTTTGATGGAGAACCTATTCACCAAGAATTTTACCAATTTATTAAGGAAACAGATTCCCTAATCTGTTACAGTTTTTAGTGGGCAGCCAAACTTAGTAACAATGCATTCATACAAAAACCTTGGCATTTAATCCATAAAAACTGTTTTCACAGGGATTTTCTCGATTCACTTAGTTATGTAGTATGTGGCAACCACATTATACTTGTTCCTTTCTAGTGTAGGTGGAAGTGGTCCCAAATTTTCTATCCCCCACTTTTCAAAGGGACCAAGTGGTAGAATAAGACACAATTGTGCTAATGAAGTCTTACTATTCTCATGTGATTGACGGATATCACATGCTTTACAATAATTAAAACAATCATTGAAAAGTGTTGGCTAGTGATAACTTGCAACAAGGATACTTCATTCCTTTATATGTCTAAACAAGTGACCTTCACACGCATTGTCATGGAACTCTTCGATTAGGTAATTTTCATTGTCTCATCTAATTGCTCTCCAATATTTTTTGTCAACTCCTAAGAGTAGCTTTCATACTTAGTTTCTCCTTGAAGACGAGTACACATAGGGTACCCGAAATGTCGGATCTAGTTTCAAATGAGATGGTAGATCCAAAAATATTTTTCTCAAACACCTACTTGGACTCCACGTGTAATGGAATATGGATACCTTGCTTTGGTATAATTCCTCTTAATATTTGCAGTAGCACCATCAAGGAACTTGAACTCATTTAAATAATTCCATATATTAATATACTCATTAGGGTTTGCATCAATGGTTACAAAACAAACACGTCATAATAAGCTTGAGTAAGTGCATATGCATTGACGTGCTTCTTTCCTAGCATTTCCACAATGTCAAACACATTATTGCAACAAACGTCTCTTATCTTATTTTCAATGCATTTTAGAGTCAGGGGATTTGTTACAACTATAAATTTTTTCCTTGGCAAATAGTTTTAAAACTTTATAGCTAAAGCTTCCTTCTCAATTACTATAGAATTTACCTCAGCATTACTCATTTGTCTACTCCCAAAGTATATTGTAATATTATTGCCATTCTCATCCCTTTGACTTAGAGTGCTCTCAAATGCTTGCTCTGAATGTAATGAACTTACTATATTACAAAAGTAGATTCATAACAATATATAGCAATTTAACAATGTTCATGAACTAATTAACAAGTACTTGCAAATAAGAGTAGAATAGAGCATATCCACACAATATAAGTGGAAATGAAGATCATAATATTGAAATATATTACCGAGACACTTCAAGGGAGCAATCTTCAAAAATCCTTACAATAAGAACAAAATTCAGGATGTATGATTATTTAATACTCTTTTACATTACCTCTTATATATACCTTAATATGGAACAACACTATTTTAATCTTTGCATAAAATGCATCTAAGCTCTTGTTTAGAGTGTTGTTCCACAAACATATTGGCATCTGGATTAGATGTAATTGGATCCTTTTGAAGTTGTCGAAAGAGATTATTCTAATCTTTATCCTGCTCCCATTTTGATCTTGCTTCATCCACCCAATCCACCTTCAACATGGGCTTGGTGAACAACACCAACTTTGTGTTTTCATCCCTCCTAGAGAGCACATATGCCACTACAATGTCTTTTTCTTGTTTGTAGATGATATCAAATAATACCATAGAAGGTTAGAGACCCTTTTTTGCTACTTTTCTGATGATAACCTCTATTCCAAGAAGTATTTTAAATTTTCGTGATCTATTTTTATTTGGAAGTGTCTTCCCATTAGATAAGGCTCCATTTCTTGATTTCATGAAGAATAACCAACCTTTCCTTCTCATAAATGATCTTAAATAAATTCTTACCTTCTAGTTTGTGACTTTTAACAACAATGGGCCTACATTCTTGAATGAGAAGTGCACCTATACCATGCCATGAAGCATTACAATCCACAATGAAAGTTTTGGTGAAATTAGGTATGATAAGGATAGGGGTGGTGCAAATGGCATCCTTAAGATTTTCAAATGTGTTTAGAAGGATTCCTTTTTCAATAGAGTTGTGAATGCTATGTTGCCATAATTTTTGACAAATCCATGGTAGTATCTTGCAATTCCTAAGAATCCTTGTAGGTTCTTGAGGGTTTTAGACACTTACCATTCTACCAAGGCCTTGATATTATTAGGATCCACCTTGACTCCATGAAAGATAATGTGTACACCTATTTGACTTCAAAAGTACACCTTGATGTGACAATCTATCTTGCGGAAGATATAACTTTTGATCTTAGAATTGTTTGAGCCCTTGTTAAATAAAATAAAGATCTAAAAGAGTTCCACGTGGTAGTAAACTGAGATAGCCATGTCACAAACTTTTCTGTAATTTTTTAGGTCTGAAATTGACTAGCTAAAGGCTGAAAATTATATTTTAATTTTATTTTCACTATTTTTATAATTTTATAGATTTAGTTTTTTTAGTTGGGTGTGAACTTGCAGTTGCAAGTCATTGTCGAGCATTATTTAAACATGTAGAGAATAAGGGACTTTTAGTTGGCCCATATGAGCTTGCTTGCAAATGTTACTAAAAATCACAGGGTGAAAAATTGCTAAATATATTAAGTTCATTTAAGTATAGGATTATAATTTTTTTAATATGATTTTAGTTGTGCATGTTAACTGTATTTTTGAGTTGTGATTTATTTAAGTACTTCTGCATTATTTAGAATAAATAACAAATAATTTGAATTCTTTTTGTTGCTCAAGATTTTTTTTTGTGAATTTATTGTGTATTTTGAAGTCATCACCAAAAGCTTCTTTATATTTTACAGAAAAATATTCGAGGACAGATTCAAGGTATTTGACCTTATATGCTTCATTATTAATTTCCCCAGAGCCATACTATAACTGTTCCATATAACAGATACATTCCTTAAGTCTACTCATATCACACAAGTGAGCTTTCATAAATTTAGTCTTATTGATCTCTTGATCATTATCTAAGGTTCCCACAAATTTTGCAATCAAAGCATTACATAGAGCTGCAATACGCCGGTGTTCGATAGGTTCAGGTATACGATCCCACCATACTTTTATAATTCCAATAAATCCATTTGTAAGACTTTCAACGACAGTGTTGGGATCTTTCCTATAATTGAGGATTTGGAAATTTCACCATGCTAACGTTGCATGAACCATTTCTTTTCTTTTGGTTACAGGGTCACATTCTAATTTCCATAGAAATGGTTGAAGATATAGAGTTCTCATTTGTCCTTCTAGTGGAGTCTTAGAAGATCCTTCTTGAGGAGTGTAAATGGATTCAGTTTCTTGAATGTCTAGTTTTGCCATTCCTATTCTGAATATCCGAGTGGATGTGGATGATAGATCAGAGAAACTTTTAGCTTTAGACTTATGCAAGGATATGTGGAGTTGTTGAACTTGAGACCAAGTAACTGGAGTATAGGTAGAGGGACTAGCCTTTTGAGTGTTGGGATCATTTATGATCCAAAGTTGTTTATTAACTAGTTTGCTTTATTTACTTTTAGTTGCTCGGGTTGTTTTACCCCTTGGTTTTTTGTAACCAACTCTCTTTCTCGTATGCTTTATAAGATTATCTATTGTACAAAAATAAAACAAGCTTTTAGATTGCATACATTGAATATATTTGTGTTATTCTTCCTCCAAGATCGAGCACTGTACAGTGGTATCAGAGTATTGGTTGCTTAAGGAGGCTTGAAGAACCAACAATGGTATTAAGGTGTAGCGATTTCAAACTTGGCATAGAAGAACAAAGTTGCATACTACTGTGTACAACGTGAAGCCCGATCTGGGACAACTGCACCATGAGACTTGTATGACAGCTTACAAAGAAATTCGCTGTTGTATGGTCGCTGGTGGGCACGCTCCAGTAGAACATCCAGGTGCTGCAAAGGATGAAATGCGAATGGATAGGGTTTGTTAAAATGGAGAAGGTTGTATAAATCAAAATTAATCTGCGATTAGTGGAACCCTGCTGTCCATTATTTTTCTGTAACCGCAGAAGACACAACACCTCCAAAATGCTGTCCATTATTTTTTTGTAACCGCATAAAGCACACCTCCAAAATGCCATCCATTATTTTTTTGTAACCGCAGAAGGCACGAGACCTCCAAAAAAAATCTTCGTGTTTTGGGTCAATTCGTAGTAGAGATACGAGACAACAAAATCCTCAACGCTTCAATATGTCGTAGGATAATAGAATACAGGTAAAAAAACAAAAAAGAAATTTTTGCTGTATATATATATATATATATATGTATATATATATATATATATGTATATATATATATATATATGTATATATATATATATATATATATATATCATTTTCTTTTCATAAATTGAAAAATGGTGTAAAGAGGAAAGTCAGGGTTATTTACAATACTGTTTCATTATATTTTAAACAAGCATAAGGAGCAGTTGGCATGTGCCTTGGTAATCACCCACTAAACAAGAGGTGATGAGATCAAATCCCATTTGTATTTCTTTTGGTCAAAATTATTTTTGTCATTATATTTATAAAGGAGTTATAAGGATAAAACAAAACAATGAAATGACAAAGTTAAATTTTAGAGATATAAAGGCGTATAAGGTGTTACATTCTTTTCCATAAATCCCAAAATCTCTTGTAATCAGAAGTTGTTTTGAAGGTGAAGGCTAAAACCTTGATAGCATTCCTTATTTTTTTTGACTTTGTACCATGGCAAAAATTGTAAGTTTGATCTCAAAAAATAGAAAATTATCACCTAAAAATTACAAGGAATGGAGTAATAACATGGAGAATACACTCATTTTTAATGACTTATGAGACATCACAGAGGAGACCACACCACCGATGGATGCTGGAAAATTGGTTGAATACCAAAAAAAAGATAAGCGTGCACTCACATTGTTAAAAACATCATGCACTGAACATGTTATCATTTATATAGAAGCGGTTAAAATTGGTGCATGGAAAGCATGAAAAGCATTAACGAATCTATATGACAAACACCCTGCCTATAAAAAGATTGAACTCTTAATGTAGTTGCTTAATAACAAGCTTAATATTGACGAAGATGTATCTGAATATCTCTCCCATATGAAAACATTGAAATAAGAATATTGCACAACTAGTGGTAAAATTGATGATGATATGTTGATTTTCATTATGCTGAGGCCTTAGTTATGCATACATTAATTTTGCTGAAATGCTATAGCTTAGTGATAATCTTAACGGTGCCACATTTGACTCTATTTATGAGTTATTAACTCAGCATGAGAGAGTTTGCAAGGAAAAAAAGTACACCTACTAAAGAGGTTCACTATACAAAGAATCACATAGATCATCGTCATGTACAATGACAGTTTTAAAAACACTCTTCAAGTCATTCTTTGAGGCACTCTCCACACTGTTCTAGATGGTCTCCATAACATTCACATCGATATCTACAGGGTCTTCCAAACACATGCATCACCACAAACACTCTTCTCATAGTTCTTCTAGTGATTCAGGGTCTTCTGGATCTCACAGACACAAGGAAGAGCCTAGATGTTTCAAATGTGGTGGTATTGGACATCTTTTAGATGTATGTCCTTCTCGACGACCTCGTTCTCCATGCAAAAAGAAAGCTGAAACAAATTATGTGGGTCATTCTAGTCGCAGATCTTCTAGTTACGCCAGTTATTCAGAACATTCTGACACTTCATTTGATCAAGGGATGTCCCTCATCGCTGAGGTCTATGGTCCCGATGGACGTTACAACATACTTTGAGTGATAAGTGATTGGAGGTTGGAGGATCAATAGGAGGCTGGGGGACTATTCCCTTGTCTAGTTAGCTATTCGCTTAGAGTTTGGGATCATGCTTGAATAGCAATTTTGTTAGAAGTAGTTTACTTCTTTCAGTTTTTTCCTGTTTTGGCTTTCTCTCATTTGCTCTTCATGACATGGAGTAGATAGTGTTAGTTGATTTTGATTCTCTTAGTGCGCAACTTCTCATCTCTCCCCTGATAGGGGAGAAGATATTGCATTTGTTGATATTTGATTAGTCATCGGTGACAGTTTGAGTTGATAGGGGTTGCTACCACATTCAATGTTGAGCAAAGGTTGTCAGCGTTTGTTGGACATCAGGGAGATGTGCCTTACACAATACGGGTTTGTCACCTAGACGGGTTCATGTGTGGGACCTTATGTGGATCGATGTAGTTGGACATGCTTCATTGTGCTCCACTACAATATGGTATGATAATCATAGGAGATGAGCAGACTTTGATCATGTTCATCAGCGTTTTATGCCACAACTCGAAGGGTGGGCTTCTGTATGGAACGACATCGGTTTTGATCAGTACCAGGAGGTACAGTGCACCACTTGTAGTTGCATCTAGATTTTCTTTGATGACTTCAGAGTCATTGTTCCAGTTCTTTCATCACCCCTTTAGATCAAGGGGGAGTTTGTTGGGATCATTTATGATCCAAAGTTGTTTATTAATTACTTTGTTTTATGTACTTTTAGTTGCTCAGGTTGTTTTACCTGTTGGTTTTTTGTAACCAACTCTCTCTCTCTCTCTCTCTCTCTCTCTCTCTCTCGCGTATGCTTTATAAGCTTACATGTTGTACAAAAATAAAACAAGCTTTTACATTGCATACATTGAATATAATTTGTGTTATTCTTCCTCCAAGATCGAGGCTTGTACATTGAGGTTCTTTTAGAAGACTCTAGTTCGACAAGAGGTTCATACTCATCTCTGAGAGTTGTCTTTGTAGATGATTGAAATGACTCAACTTTTTGGAGAATATCAGGGATCTTATTTACAAAGGAAGATTGATTTATCATTTCTCGTGAAAGACTTTGTTTGACAGGTAAGTGTTTTTAACTCTTGGACCTTAGCCTTTTGAGAGTTTAGGATATTATGACTAGTAGATTGGATATCATCAAACTTAGGAACTTGGAAATCAAACTTTGTGCCAATAGCATTCACTCTAATATCCAATTGACTTTCGCCTTTTACAACTTTTTTCTCAAAAATCATAACTTCATCTAATTTCTTATCAACTGTAGAAACTTCAGACTCAACTTTCTGATTTATGGCTGACACCATGAATTTAGATGTATCTTCATGTGGATTAAGGCCTTGAGTGATCTGATCTTTTTGATATAAGTCAATGGACTTAAGCATTTGACAGGGTTGATTAAGAGATTGTTGGATATCAAATATTCTATTGTTCAAACATTTAGTAGCTAAGTTATTCCAATTCAGCATCTTGACTTCAGGGGTCTGGGCTAGATTTTTATCTGTTTGTCTTAAGTATATCATTTGAAACCTTTTCTTTTCATGAGGGGTATATTGGTTAAAATCAGAGAATTTTGGGAAGAGGTGTCTGGTCCAGAATTTTATCTGTTTGTCTTAAGTATATCATCTGAGACCTTTTCTTTTCATCAGGGGTATATTGGTTAAAATCAGAGAATTTTTGGAAGACCTTTTTAGTAAAAGACTCATTGCGCAAAGGTGTTTTCCAAACATGTTCCTTTTTAGGACTTTCTTCCATATATAGAAGCTTTAGATTAGCCAATAATTGTTGTCTTTCTGATCAAAGTTAGGGCTTCATGATCAATCATAGAAGATTTTCTGGATACCATACCGATGGTATTGTGGGCTTGGTCTACAATCTTCTGACAATCAATACAAAAGATTGAATCAACTTGTGGATCATGTACTTTGTTCAGATGGGAGAAAATATGATTGGATGATGAGGGATGGACAACCTTTATCTGATCTTTTGGATTTGGCTGGTTAAATCTAATAATAGATTTATTAGGGAGATCCTTAGTAGATGATGCAAAAGATAAAGACTTTTTTGGCTTTTGGATAAAATCAATATCAACAATCCATTTTAGAGGAATTTTTAGATCAGATCATGAAATAGAATCAATAGGAACAATTTGACTATTTTCATTAGCTCTATACACCACGCTTTTGCCTTGGGAAGGTCCATGATTAACAAGATTTTAGAGTATTAGTGATTCTATACATAATTTTATACTGGATGGCTAAGGGACACAACCCTTCAATCATTTCTAAACCATATGTTTGGATAAAAAATCATTAATACTTTGTTCAAGTGATTTTCTTTGTGAGTGGCCACTGTATAATTAGGATAATATGCAAAATATACATGACCATCATGTAGGCCAGTTTGGACATCAGCGTGGAGACAGGTAGAAAATGAGGTATGTTGACTATCAAGAGCACAAGCCAGAACGCTGACATTCAGGGCTTTTCGAAATAAAGGATATACACCAACATACACAACATTGATATGAAAAAACTTATATTTAGACCGACCTTTTAACTAGCGAATTTCTTTTTTAGATAGAAACTACAAATGACACTTATATTCATCATTCTGAGTAAATTTTAAGACATTTTTAGATATCTTGATATTTATTTTAGCCACAAAGTGAAAGGGAGAAAGATTATCATATACTTCATTAGCTTTTAAATCTGGTAACTTCCATTCAGGACTGGGATTTTCTTCATCGATTTCAACATGAGCTTCATTTAATGTAAATAATGAGCCTAAAGAGATATTAGAGAGATTTGCAACGTCAAAATTACTTGAATTACTAGAGACTGTTTGGTTAGAACGATCCATATTGATGATTATCATTGCTACTATACATGGCTTAAAACAACGACAAACCATGCTTTCAAAAGACCATTCCCTTCGCTATTGTCATCAACAATTAATAGATCATGCCAGAACAATATGAACCAAAATGACATGAGACTTTGATAAAATATCACATTGATAATTTCTTTAAAGTTGGAAGTTATAGATTTACAAGACTTGGTAACTAATGAAACATGAATATGGCTCTAATACCATTACAAATGAAACTAATTACGAAGGGAACTAATTACAGAGGAAACTCATAGACAAATAAGGACAAATACAAAGTACACTTTTCTGATTTGCATTTTCAATTCAAAGACGACAAGCAAAGAGCATACAAGTAGTATTCTTAGACGAGACTAGATCTGACTTAGAATTAGATATGAATTCAATAGCCCAGAACATGAAGGTTCTACTCCTTTTATAGGATGAAAGAGGGAGATCAACGGTTCTTATCAAGATTCAAGATCAACGAACAAAACAAAAGGAAGACAAGTAGTGGCATTATGGGCCCACTACCCTCATCTAGTATTAGAGTGGGTTCAATGATAGGAAGAAAATCGAAGATAAAATTGTTTGAATTTTCCTACATCTCATTTTGAAAAAAATCCATTTTTAAGAATAAGTATTTCTGAGAAGAAAGATGGCAAGAAGAGGAGGCGAAGGAGAGTGGAAGAGCTTACTAGAATTATTGCACTTCAGAGACAAAGGAAAATAGAAGATGACACAATTGCAGAAAAAGAGCAAGAAGCAGAGATTCAGTAAGATAAGGAAGAACAAGAGGAACCATAGTCATTTGAAAAAAGGCTAGTTAGGGTGTTATAAGGAATACAAGTTGAAGCTTCATAATATGGAAGTGGTTAAATGCAAAGAGTTGATGGGCCAAAAAGGGGTCTTAAGTGGACATTTTTTTGATTTTTTCCCCACGAATCACGATTTTTTGAAAAACATTTACATTTTGAATTTTTTTTCCCATACGATTTATGCTACTATGATTTAAAGAACACTCTTGTAATTCCTAAAATAAATTTCAATAATGGGATGTTATAAATTACAACACAATCATAACAACAATTTAGATAAACCTTGTCAAAATATGTGCAGAAAGAAATGGCATGACAATATCACAAAGCTGATTGCAAGTATAACATAACAAATGCCAGTTAACATAAGAACATGATTAGAAAATCAAATAACATACAAATTTATTGCACTGTAAAAACTATTTTCTTGGATGCACTGGAGGTGAATAGGACGTAATGAATTCACGTTTTTTAAGTACAACATGCAAAATTGGTTTGGTTGGGCTCAATTTTCCACAACTTCAAAGGGTTAATGAGAACTTCTCACTCAAATATATATATATATATATATTGCAATATTTATTTATCAAGGCCATTTTCTCCATCAAAATTGAATTTTAATATGCAATATTTATTATTAAGGCCATTTTCTCCATTACAATTGAATATTGTACAAAATAAATATATTCAAAGAAATAATAAGAAAGATGGACACAATAATAAGAAATTTATGGGCATCATCAAGGTCTATATCACTCAATAAAAACTCTTCCAACCTTAAAATTCTCTTCATTACCTTCTAAGCATATTCCTTTCATGGATTTTAGAGTGTTCTTTATCATAGTCTACTTGTTAATAAGAAAATATAGGGTTATAGATGCTTATTCACATACCTAAAGGTATAAACACGTCCCTTTTTTTTTTATTATAACCCACCATGGTGTCTTTATCCACCCTTTTCAGCCTTCACTCTAACCTCCACCATGCTTAACACCTATTATTGAGATCAAGGTTGACTGTATAAACAGAGTACCTACACAGACAAGTTATCTGAAGGTATAGTCTTTTATTGGAACCAAACTTTGCCAATGTGTATGCATAAGAACCTAATCTAGTTATACTCTTGAATATATCACATATTCTTATCTCCTTTCACTTTGAGAGGATCCTTTCTTCACTAGAATTTATCATGAACAAACATAGGAATTTGGATTCAGGACTGAAAACACCATTCTTTATCATTTCAAACTACAAAAAAATGTACAAAAGACATTAAGGTTTACCTCACATTAAATACATACACATAATGAGGTTATAACAATATCCATGAGAAATGGTTACCTTGGTTCCTAAAAAAATGTTATGGATAATTGGTGCCAACATTATTTATGATCTTGTAGAACTTCTCCAATGAGATCATAAATCCTAAAATATAGAAATTTATGCCTCTAAATCCCCCTTTTTAAAATTACTAAGAAAGGAGAGTGCCCTACCATAATAACCAGTACCAAGAGAGGCATAGGCCAAATCAAGTTCTGAACCATTAGACATGCCCTGTGAATCAAATTTTTCTAGTACCTGATCCCTTACAAATGGTCTCACCAAGTGCAAATCGAGAACTAGTCATTGGCCAAAAAAACTTGTTATCAAATAATAATAATTGAAACCACCTACTTAACCCATGCCATGATTATCCCACTTCAACAAACCTAGATCACTGCATTACCCACAATAGACTCATTTGTCAATAAAAAATTCACCACTACACTCTCCCCCTATAATATTTTCTTCCCTTCACATTCTCTTCATAACTCCTATCTACATTAATCTCCTATGTCCCATGGATCACCATGAATCCCACTAGATGCATCTTAGATACCTTAAAGAGTGTTAGAAAAACAATACAATGGAAAAATTTAAGTAGATTCCATTATAACTATTGATATGTAACATGAAAAATAAATTTCTATGCCTCATATAAATAAATTACGATAATTGGGAAAAACTAAATAATATCTAGTTAATAAATATTATTTAGTTTTTCAAGAAATTCACAGGACTTGCATTTGATTTGCACATTCAATGCTGTGATCCATGATTTCTTTCATTCCATACTTGTACGAAAAACCCAACTTATTTAATTCTTTTAAGTTATTGGCACACAACTCTTCATCTCATTTTCCTCCCTATCTCTACAAGCACATAACAACATAGTAAATACATGCAATAATCACCTATTAGATAATTACCATTAGTCCCAAAAAAAAGGGACTGTAAAAGTAGAAAGAGATCTAAATTAGATTTGCTTACTCAGGGTCCAAGGGTATGTGGATATTTTGGTAGCTTTTACAAAAGAAATATGCCATGTCAGCAATGGGGAGAGCCTCTGAACAACGAAGATACCAACCCTGTACAGACGAATGGTGCATCAAGGAGATATGGGGATTACATACATCTTAACACTTCAACATTATTTAAATTATAAATATTTTTATAATTATGTCAATCACTATTTGTTCCTACTTGCAGATAAGGTATTGCCATTCCTTAGCTATGGCTACAATTGCCTACACTATAGAACATCGAGGATTTTCAAGGAAAACAATAGTAGGTAAAGTTCATCTTTGGTGGACTTTACTTTCTTCCTCTATTTATATTCAAACAATACATCTAAGACTTGATAATTATTAATCCCGTTGTTCAATTGAATGGTAATGCAACTGTTTAGTCCAAGAAAGTTGATACTCCCGAATAATACATCTTAAGACTTGATAGTTATTGATCCAATTGTTCAATTGAATGATAAGGCAACTGTTTAGGCCAAGAAAGCCCATATTCCTGAATAATACATCTTAAGACTTGATAGTTGTTGATCCAATTGTTTAATTGAATGGCAATGTAACTGTTTAGTCCAAGAAAGGCCACACTCTCGAATAATACATTTTAAGATTTGATAGTTATTGATCTGATTGTTTAATTGAATGGTAACACAACTGTTTAGTTCAAGAAAGTCCATACTCTCGAATAATACATCTTAGACTTGATAGTTATTGATCCAATTGTTCAATTGAACGGTAATGCAATTGTTTAGTTCACGAAAGCCCATAATCCTGAATAATACATCTAAGACTTAATAATTATTGATCCAATTGTTCAATTGAATAGTAAATGCAACAATTTAGTTCAAGAAAGTCCATACTCCCTTTATCATTCTAAACAACCAATAGGAGATCCACCATATTTCTAACAGACAAAAAAAAAAACATTATTATTAATCCTAGAGGCCTTTGAGGGGCACCAGTGACTTTAAATTTGATATGCGTGTGCACACACATTATACATGTACATTACCTATGATCGGCGTTAGCATTGTTTGAATGCTAGTGGAAAATGTTGGGGTGAGTGAAGGTCCAATTGTTAAGGCTGCAATCACGGTTACCACTTCAATATGGTGATCTGCCCCATACTCAAGAGCTGCCTGCTTAGTTAATGCCTTTGCAACTGAATACAACTGAATGCAACATATAATTTGATGTTAATTTATAATAGAAATAGATATTAATTCCTATTTTAAAAAAACTTGCGCAGTTAGTTATCCACTATCTAGGTTTTTGTCTTTTCATATAGTGAATATGAGTTCAACATGATTCATCGATGCACTTCATAAATTCTCCAATTTCATTCAGCGGGGAAGCTGCGGTAACATAGGAAGCATGAACTACATGCCTCACCATTTTTGCTTTGGTTCAAGCTCTTAAGATGTCAAGAGTTCCATCAATGGTAGGCTGGATAAAACCTACATGATAACCAACAAAGAAATAAATCAATCACTCACTGTATGGAATTCATCCTAATCATGATGTTGATTGACTTTTAACATCCTTTAGATCACAATGTATCATTCAAATATACAATCTTTTTTTTTAATATTGGTGCTTAGGGTTGAGGGTCCCTATCCCATTCGCTTTTGATCGAAGCTCCAACCGGTCTAGGACACAATTGGGGGCCCAGATCCCCAAGGGAATACCAATGAATGACCACAACTAGCCTGAGAATATTATCAACGACCACAACCAGCCCAAGAATACCAATGATCGTCCATCACCGGCCCAAGAATACCAATGATCAACCACTCTCGGCCCAAGAATACCAACGATCGACCAAAACCGGCCCAAGAATACTTAACGATCAGCCACATCTGACCTCCGATACCAAACTAAGATTTGAACTTGAGTGGTGCTTGGAACAACCAAGACACTTTACCAACTCATCCACATCTCATCAGTTAAAATTTGATCTATGTTGAAGCTTAATGGGGGTGGGCCTGGATCCGTAATGTCCATAGAATGATCCGTAGTTGAAATCGCCCCGCTGTGATCTACGTGGAATACACGGAGGAGTTTGACCCCTACCTCAAGGTGTCCCCATGTCTACTTCAGAATGTAGGTGTGCATTTGCCCCTAAGCCTCAACGCAACATAGGGTATTCAGGAGGAATTGAACTTGAGACCTAGGTGACCAAAGTTGTTGATCCTATCCACTCGAGCTAACCCTTGGGGATATTCAAATATATAATCTTATTTGTCTTTAATTGATGGTTTTTTTCCATCATTAATTGATAATTTTTAACATCTTTTATATCAAAATGTATCATTCAAATATATAATCTTATTTGTCTTTAATGGATGATTTTTAACATCATTTGGATAAAAAATGTGTCATTCAAATATACAATCTTATTTTCTTTTAAATCTCCTTGTGAAATATACAATTGATGATGATTTATTACCTTGAGATATTTGGTATACCATTCTAGAGATGTGGCCAATCTAATTTAAGTTGAAACTTTCAATTGCGGAATTGAAATTGCCGCGGTAAGACAAGTCCACTTTGAAGAGGTGTAGGTTCTCTTTGGCTCTTGGCAGGGATAGTAGATGGCTAGTTTTAGTGGGGTTTTCTATAGCAGCTGGAAATATATGGTCAATACAACTATGGATTTTAGTATTAATTGGAGATAATATAGGATATTAAATATAATTGATCAGGATCTTTGCAAGTAGAATGAACTATATAGCCTCTTTCCAGTAGATTTTTGACAAGGTAGGAGCCTATGAATCCTCTTGTAGTAGTGACACACATTCTCTCTCCGGGGTTGCATCCACTTTGCATACTCATGTTATTGGGTTTCTCACACTAGTTAACATTAGTGTATTAGTAGATGGACAATGCCTAAGGAAGAAATTGGGGGGCAAGTAAATGTTTGATTTGAAATGCACTGCATACAATGATATTAGAAACAACTGCAAGATAGTTGGAAAGATAACTTGATAGATACCTTATTTAAGAGGGATATTAAATATAGGAAAACTTTTAAATAGAATTAGGGTACTAGGCTTATAGGTTGTTTCATTCCCATGTTTGATGGAAAACTTATTCACCAAGAATTTTACTACTTCATTAATGAAATGGATTCCCTAATCTATTACAAGTTTTAGTAGGCAACCAAACCTAGTAACAATGCGTTCATACAAAAACCTTGACATTTAATCCATAAAAACTATTTTCACAGGGATTTTCTCGATTCACTTAGTTATGTAGTATGTGGCAACCACAATATACTTGTTCCTTTCTTGTGTAGGTGGAAGTGGTCCCAAATTTTCTATCCTCCACTTTTCAAAGGGACCAAGTGGTAGAATAAGACAAAACTATGTTAATGAAGTCTTACTATTCCCATGTGATTGATAGATATCACTTGATTTACAATAATTAAAACAATCATTGAAAAGTGTTGGCTAGTGATAACTTGCAACAAGGATCCTTTATTCCTTTATATGCCTAAACAAGTGACCTCCACACACACTATCATGGAGCTCTTCAATTAGGTAATTTTCATTGTCTCATCTAATTGCTCTCCAATATTTTTTGTCAACTTCTAAGAGTAGTTTCATATTTAGTTTCTCCCTGAAGATGGGTACACATAGGGTACCCAAAATGTCAGATTTAGTTTCAAATAACATGATAGATCCAAAAATATTTTTCTCAAACACCTACCCGATAGAGGACTCCATGTGTAATGGAATATGGATACCTTGCTTTGGTATAATTCCTCTTAATATTTGCGGTAGCACCACCAGAGAACTTGAACTCATTTAATTAATTCCATATACTAATATACTCATTACAGATTGCATCAATGGTTACAAGACAAACATATGTCATCATAGGCTTGAGTAAGTGCATATGCATTGACGTGCTTCTTTCCTAGCAATTCCACAATGTCAAACACATATTATTGCAACAAATGTCTCTTATCTTATTTTCAATGTATTTTAGAGTCAGGGGATCCATTACAACTATAAATTTTTTCCCTGGCAAATAATTTTAAAACTTCTTCACTACAAAATTATAGCTAAAGCTTCCTTCTCAGTTATTGTAGAATTTACCTCAACATTACTCATTTGCCTACTCCCAAAGTATATTGGAATAATATTTCCATTATCATCCCTTTGACTTAGAGTGCTTCCAAATGCTTGCTCTGAATGTAATGAACTTACTATATTACAAAAGTAGATTCATAACAATATATAACAATATATAACAATTCAACAATGTTCATGAACTAATTAACAAGTACTTGTAATTAAGAGTAGAATAGAGCATATCCACTTAATATAAGTGAAATGAAGAGCATAATGTTTAATATATAACCGAGACACTTCAAGGAAGCAATCTTCAAAAATACTTACAATAAGAACAAAATTCAGGATGTATGATTATTTAATACTCTTTAAAATTACCTCTTATATATACCTTAATATGGAACAACACTATTTTAATCTTTGCATATAATGCATCTAAGCTCTTGTTGAGAGTGTTGTTCCGCAAACATATTGGCATCTGGATTATATGTAATTGGATCCTTTTGAAGTTATCGAAAGAGATTATGCTAATCTTTATCCTGCTCCCATTTTGATCTTGCTTTTCATCGACCCAATCCACCTTCAACATGGACATGGTGAACACCAATGACTATGTGTTTTCATCCCTCCTAGAGAGTACATATGCCACTACAATCTCTTTCCCTTATTTGTAAATGATCTCAAATAATACCATAGACGGTTAGAGACCCTTTTTTGCTACTTTTTTTTATGATAACCTCTATTCCAAGGAATATTTTAATTTTTTTGTGATCTATCTTTATCTGGAAGTGTCTTCCCATCAGATAAGGCCTCCATTTCTTGATTTCATGATGAATAACCAACATTTCCTTCTCATAAATAATTTTAAATAAATTCTTACCTTTGAGTTTATGACTTTCAACAACAATGGGCCTACATTCTTACATGAGAAGTGCACCTATACCATGCCATGAAGCATTAAAATCCACAATGAATTTTTTGGTGAAAGTAGGTATGTAAGGATGGATGTGGTGCAAATAACATCCTTAAGATTTTCAAATACGTTTAGAAGGATTCCTTTTTCAATAGAGTTGTGAGAAATGATGCTATGTTGCCATAATTTTTGTCAAATCCATGGTAGTATCTTGCAAGTCCTAAGAATCCTCGTAGGTTCTTGAGGGTTTTAGGCACTTACCATTATGCCATGGCCTTGATATTATTAGGATCCAATTTGATTCCTTCATAAAAGATAATGTGTACACTTATTTGACTTCAAAAGTACACTTTGATGTGACAATCTATATTGCGAAAGCTATGAATTTTGATCTGAGAATTTGTTTGAGCTCTTTTTAAATAAAATAAAGATCTAAAAGAGCTCCATGTAGTAATAAACTATGATAGACATGTAGCAAAATTTTAGGCAATTTTTTAGGTCCGAAATTGATCATCTAAAGGCCAAAAATTATATTTTAATTTTATTTTCACTATTTTTATAATTTTATAAATTTAGTGTTTTTAGTTGGGTGTGAACTTGTAGTTAAAAGTCACCATCGAGATTTATTGAAACATGTAGAGAATAAGGGACATTTAGTTAGCCCATCTGAGCATGCTTGCAAACGTTACTAAAAATAACAAGTTTAAAAACTGCTAAAAATAGTTAGTTCATTTAAGTCTAGGATTAGATTTTTTTTAATATGATTTTAGTTGTGCATGTTAACTCTATTTTTGAGTTGTGATTTATTTAAATACTTATACATTATTTAGAATAAAAAACAAATAATTAGAATTCTTTTTGTTGCTCAAGAATATTTTCTATGAATTTATTGTGTGTTTTGAAGTCATCACCAAGAGCTTTTTTATATTTTGCAAAAAAATATGCAAGGAAAGATTCAAGGTATCTGACCTTATATTCTTCATTATAACTGTTCCATATAACAAATATATTCCTCAAGTCTACTCATATCACACAATTGAGCTTTCATAAATTTAGCCTTATTTATCTCTTGATCATTATCTAAGGTTCCCACAAATTTTACAATCAAAGCATTACATAGAGCTATAACAGGATGGTCATGATTATAAATAGACTATTTGATAGGTTCATGAATATGATGCCACCATATTTTTATAATTCCAATAAATCCATTTGTAAGAATTTCAACAACAGTTCTAAGATTTTTCCTATAATCGAGGATTTGGAAATTTGATAATGCTAATATTGCATGAATTATTTCTTTTCTTTTTTTTACAGGCTCACATTCTAATTTCCATAGAAATGGTTGAAGATTTAGAGTTCTCATTTGTCCTTCTAGTGGAGTCTTAGAAGATCCTTCTTGAGGAGTGTAAATGGATTCAACGTCTTGAATGTCTATCTTTGTCATTCCCATTATGAATCTCTGATGGGATGTGGATGATAGATTTGGCAGACTTATAGATTTAGATTTATTCAAGGACTTGTGGAGTTGTTGATCTCGAGACCAAGTAACAAGAGTATAGGTAGATGGACTAACCTTTTGAGGTTCTTTAGAAGACTCTAGTTCGACAAGAGGTTCATACTCATTTTTGCGAGGTGTCTTTTTAGATGATTGAAATGACAAAATTTTAGAGAATATCAGGGATCCTATTTACAAAGGAAGACTGATTTATCATTTCTCTTGAATGACTAGTTGTTGGAGGGGTAAGTGTTTTTAATTCTTGGACTTGAGCCTTTTGTGAGTTTAAGATATTATGACTAGTAGACTGGATATCATCAAACTTAGAAACTTGGAGATGGAACTCTGTGCCAATAACATTCACTCTAGTATCTAATTGATTTTGGCCTTTTATAACCTTTTTCTCAAAATTCATAACTTTATCTAATTTCCTATCAATTGTAGAAACTTCAAACTCAACTTTCTGATTTATGGTCGACACCATGAATTTAGATGTATCTTCAAGTTGATTAAGGGCTTTAGTGATCTGACCTTTCTGATATAAGTCAATGGACTTAAGTATTTGGTAGGCTTGATTAAGAGATTGCTGGATATCAGATATTCTATCATTCAAACATTTGGTAGCCAAGTTATTCCAATTCACCATCTTGGCTTCAGGAGTTTGTTCCAAATTATTATCTATTTATCTTAAGTATATCATTTAAGACCTCTGCTTTCCATAAGGGGTATATTGGTTAAAATTAGAAAATTTGAGGAAGAACTTTTTAGTATAAGACTCATCGCCCAAAGGTGTTTTCCAAACATGTTCTTTTTTAGAAAAACTTTCTTCCATATGTACAAGCTTTGGATTAGAAAATATAAGACTCATCTCCCTTCCATTGAGTGGATCATTAATTAGTTTTTATTATTTTCAAATATCCAAAAAATACAAAAAATAAAATAAAATAAAAAAATACAAAAATATTCAAATATTGAAAAAATCCAAAGTTAGATTCTGAGAACGATATGTTTGCTACTTTACACCATTTACATATGTTATTTATCTCATGTTGGTAAATGGCATATTCAATACATACACACATGTATTTCATAATTTTTGAGTACTATGTAGGACATCCATGTTACACATGGACATACAAATGTTAGTTTTTCTTCTACCTAGTGGCCATGTTGATATTGTGGGCATATTATTCCATAGATTTCACTTTTACATGTTACATATTTGTATGAATTTTGTACCATGTTAAGTGACCTATATTTATTACACATGTTTTGCTAGCTACTCATTTCTAACACAATGATACATGATATGCCATTATACTGTGATGTGACATTAATATTTACGGATGGTGTAGATTAGTTATTTTTTCTATGCTCCATTGATGATGTTACTCTTTTACATTGTAGGCTAGTTTATGTTTGACTATTGTGTGGCCCTTGGCATTTTTTTATGTGACATCATTGATTTTCCTTGTTTTCAACATTTTAATGTCACCTACATGTGGCCCTTAGCCTTGTTTGTTGCAACATTTTATTTCCCTTTTATGTGGCTCTTAGCTTAATGTTTGATACTAACACTTGCGATTGTTGAGCTTTCTAACATTGAGGGGTTCCATGAACCATATCATGCAATGATATTATGGAGTGTTATTCCAAGATGCTTATACTACATACTTTACTAATACGTTTGTCTAAACATGACACTTACATGCCATGCATTCCGTATGTTACATACATGCATTGATCACGAATATCATTACCATGACAACATATACTCCACATAATCAAATGATATTGCATGATTCTAAATTTACATGACATGATAAAATTAAATTTTATTTTTAGATGAGTGACTTACATGATACATCCATCCACGGAAAATGAGGGTATTATAGTGGGATTTTCATAGAGACATAAGCCTCAATGAGCATAAAATTAGATAAGAGTACACATTTCAGATGCTTTAAAGATTTAGATGGTTCAGATATTAGATTGTTTCAGTATATGACACATATTGGTAAATTGATACATATTACAAGGGCATATGCCATTGTGGTCACTAAAACTAACATTTAATGCTAAAATAATGCATTTGTTATCAGCCATTATGCACACTTCACCCATGCTCAATTTCATGGTTTTTAACCGCTATTTATCTACTTATATATGGATGACCATATATCACAAGTTAGTTATTTGATAATAAATGTTCCTATTCCTCATATCAATTAGACTAGGCTCATAAGTTGACCAATTCATACTTCTAGTTTGGTTGTCTCTATTTTTCAGACGAAACTGCTCCTTTAGGACAATCCCATTGGCTAGTCATGTTTGAAACCACTAGTTTCAATCTCCCACAAATTAACAAATATTTTCCTAAATTCAAATTCAACCCAATGGGTAAGTTTTTGTGTTTTTCATGTCCAATTTGATGAAATACCAAAAGTTCCACTATATAAGCATATTTTTCACCTATTTGTTCATGAAATTATAATGATATTACTAAGAGGCTTCAATCATTTCAATCGCCAGAATATATAATTGAACATTGAGAGGAAAGTACCTATTCTTCTCGATTCTAAGTCCCTATAACCCAAGAATCCCTAAACTAAGTTTGAATACAATATCAAGGTCACAAGTTATTTGTTCAAGCACATAATCACACTAAGATTGCACTAACCTATAAAAATTCACCAATATCATGCACCCACCATTGTAGCATAATATAAATACTTGAATTTTGATTCCTATTTAGAGTATTGGTATGTAGGAATCACTCAACACACAGGGTGTTGAGGTTAAGCACAACCCCATCCCCTTGCACATTTCCCCCATTTTACAAGATTTTTTCCCTCTTGTCATTGAGCCAGGGTTTGAGTGAATAAGAAGGCATGTAATGGATTCTACAACAAAGTGAATAAATTTTCATATACACACATGAATTATAAGTGAAGTGATGCAGGGTCATCGACAATGGTCTCCAAATTTTGAGTTGTTTAGTTAGTTTAAGTCTTTTAAAAGGTGTTTGTCTTAGTTAAGGGGTTTATAAATCTTTAGGATTTGAATTATTGCATGTAAGGACTTTCTTTCCAAAATAAGAATTCAAATATTTGAAGTCTTGTTATTGGTTTGTGTGGGATTTCGAGCATAACAACACAAGTAAAACTAGGGTATAAGTGTTTAATTGGTTCATTACAAGTTTAAATCACATTGTTAGTCTTTCACAAAGATGTGCTAGAGTTTTATTGGGAAAGTCCTTATATGCAATAATTCAAATTGTAAAGACTTATAAACCCCTTAACTAAGACAAACGTCTTCTAAAAAACTTAAACTAACTATATAACTCAAAATTTAGAGACCATTGTAGATGCCCCTGCATCATGAAGGCACATATATTAGAACTTACACAAAGGTCAAAAACTCTAAAGGACAATGCTACTCCCAACATATAATAATGCCGGTTGATGAATCCCAAATAACACAACATTATCCCAAGAGAACATGGAGCCAAGTTCCTAATTCATAAATACCTCACACAGTCGCATAGGTAGTCTAATAGTCACTATTGCAATCTTACGACCCTGGGGCCAACTAAGTCATTGATCTCTTATTACTTTCCCATTTTAGCACATTTCTAAAAATATTAAATTTCAAATCAGTTTTATGTGTAATCATTGTATATTTTATTCATTATGATTTATTCAGTAGTTTGTCTTAATTAAATTAAAATCCCCTTAATCCAAATTTAAATTAAACATTTTGGGGAACCTGCATCATTATAGGGCATTGCAAGCCCTAAATTTCCCTAGGATTCTCCTTCCATCATTTTTAACATTTTTGTTAGAGTTTCAAATTTTTGATTTTTGATTTCATTCTAACCATGATTATAATCACTGAATTAATCTATTATTTCTTAGTTCAAAGTTCCCTGGTGTTATTTACATGTTGTTTACCTACAATATGTAAAACATTTCAGTTGCATGTATGTCCATGGCTTCATAATTTAATGAAAAAGATAAAATTCTAGATAAATCAAGAAAATCATAATGACAATTTTCTAGCTCTCCTAGATTCTTATTATTTCAATGTTAATTTTGATATGCCACTTGCTACTCCTAGATGATAGAGGGATTAGATGGATCCTTTTGTTCCTCCTTCCCTTGGACCTCCCAACTATCTTAGCTCATATCCAACCTCTACTATTTTCCATAGCTTGTGGCATATCCTGTAGTCTGAATTGTTCTCACTAGATAAGGTTGGGTGCCCCATTGGGCAAGGAAAGATAAATAGACTCAATATGTTCATCCTCTTCCCAAATCAAATATAAAATTACTATTTAATCAATCTAATGGGCATGGTGTTGTTGATTAATTAATAAATACACCAATTAAGATTTCTATGTTAGAATTGCTTCGAAAAGCTACCATTTTCAAATATATTTTGTATCAAGCATTGAATCATACACCTATGCCATGTGACACAAAAAGTTATTATTTGTCATATATTTTAAATAATTTGAAATATGTTGAGGATGTTATATATTTTGAAAATAATAATTTTCCTACTCAGTCCATTATTGATCAGAACCTTCCTTTATTTATACAAGTTCAAATAAAAAATAGGACAGTCAAAAGGGTTTGATAGATAATTGTTCAGGTTTGAATATTTTCAATCTTACATTCTCATAGACAATGGGTATTAATTAATATGGCTTCTCTTCAAAAGACATATAAGAATATCCACATATTTGATAACTTGCCTAGCCAATATTTGAGTTCTATCACTTTGGGTATCAAATTGGTGTCCAAAACATTATCTACTTAGTTTCAAATAATGCCTAATCATTTACATTATAATTTACTATTGGCTAGGCCATGGATACATACAAAGGAAGTTGTAACTTGCACTTTACATTGGTTTGTTAAATTTTTACATGACGAATACTTATATATATACCTTGTTGATAATCAACCATTCATTTATTGTAAAATTATAGAATTTACTAATGAGAATAAATCGTAGTTATAAATACCTCAATTTACTATAATGCCACCACCAAAGATCATACCTATATAAAAAATGCATATATATGAGGTTGGTGAATCTAGTAATAAAAACTTGTAGTCTACAAATTTTTATAACAATAACACTCTCCTAAAAAGGTAGAATAAAAAGAGGATGTAAAGGAATTACCTTTATTAGTAAATTTAGAAGATCTAAATTTTGCATATGTAAAAGATATTAATGATGATTTTGAGGTGATTTATGATGAAGATACAAATGTAATATAAATAAACATTGAATATTATTTATGAGGTTTGAGTTTTACCCCAGTTAACCTAAGTGAATATAGAGATGATTCAAAGGCAATAACTCACTAAAACAAAGACATAGGAAAAACAATGATTTCATATATTGATAAAGGTAAGAATGCTTGTTGAAATATAGATACTACACATAATGCTACTTTAGCATGTGTATCATGGAGTAACATATTTGTCAAATATACTATTACTAGAGAACAAGAGGCATAATACATACACCAATGCATTATAGGTATGAATAAATTACCTTTGGCAGCTTCATTAAAAAATTTTGAGTTCATGAATATAGAACTAGTTATTAAAATACAAGCTAACAGTACACAAGATATACCACATATTATGTTATAAATGTTACTTGACATGGAATTAATGGTTTTGCCTACAGTAAGGCATAAATATACTAACAAATTATTTAATCAAGAGTCAAAATCCTTTTGTCATTTTCATAGAATAAAAGGGCATACTTCCAATAGAAGCATCGACTTGAGACATAAGACATAGGATTTAATAAATGAGAACACTATATATGTGGGTATATCGACCAAAATTACAAAGACACAACAAATTTAGAGAAGAACAATGAATACATTCATTCATCCTTTCCCTGAGGAAATAGGTCAAGAAACAATAGATAAATCAGAGGTGCACTATACATTCAAGGCACATCCTCAACTAGCTTTTTATCTTTCTTAGACAGAAGCATGACATTATTTGAATGAAATTATTAGTACATATCATGTTTTAGTGCCATCTAGACAACTTATTGCATTCACATAGCATGAGATAGTATTTTGATTTGCACTTTTTATTCATTTGAGCTTACATTGGTCATCAACCTATACAAAGTGTTATGATTGATAATGGTTCGAATATGAATTTGTGCATTATCACACTTCATTCACATTTTTGATACACAGATAAATATATACTTTATACAACAATGTAATTAAGGGATTCAATGGACATGTTTAGAGTTTTATTAGTGAGATCACATTACTACTACAGGCTGGTCCAGCATATGTGGCCACCAAATTTATAATAGTACCTAGTGCATGAGTCTTCGATATGTTATTGTGATGTCTTTGGATTTAACAACTTCATACAATGCCTTCTACAATGCATATATGTTTGAAATACATTTTCGCTAATGAGGTTATAAAAATTCATGGTATTCCATATGAATACCCTCTACAACCAAAGGTTATTGCTCCTACATAGTAGATATCAGTTGAGCAACCTAAAAAGGTTCAATCTATTTATATAATTTAGAATAAAGTTGTAAAATTTACAAAGACACTTATGCTTGAAAATCCACTTAATCAATGATTTTTTTATAGATTCTAGAGTGACACTTTTTACTCAAACACATCCTAGATTGGTACTATAGGAAATTAATAATATTCCATAAAGAAAACCAACACAAAGTTCTTATACTACACAATGGACTCCAAAGCGTCATAAAGTTCACAATACAAAACAATACACACATGATACTACATATTATCATCATAACAATGGTACTTATGTTACATGACCAAATCAATTTTCAAATTTTGAGTTGAGATCATATACTTCACCGTAGCATGACACTTTCTATTCGTGATAGGTCATCCTTCCTATGCTCTATACAAGACCTATTGATTGTGAGTATATTATGGGAGTCATTGGTTAGTATGTTCCTTTTCAAGTAATACATATTTAAATATTAAAAAAATACAATATTCCAATTTTTTTTAAAAATCAAGACCTATGCATGACATGTGTAGTTTATTTACATCAGTTTATTTATGATTTAGTATAGGTACTACTTATCTATATCTAGTTTTATATCAAATATATTGTGTAGATGCAGGATAATGGGAGGAAAAAGGGGGTATAAAGTGACACTTTTTTTTTCTTCTGAAAATAACAATAGATGAACTTGGAGAGAATGTTAGAGACACTTCGAAAAAGAATTTGACAATGACATAAAAATATGAATTGTGATATTTTGAATGTAATTTTTAAATATATAATTTTTTCTAATACCTAGATGATAAAAGTGTGCAAAATAGTTACATTTATGACAATAGGTTTGTTATTTTTTGTGAAAAGATAAGGAGAGTGCATGTGTACAAACACACTTTTTTGGAGTAAACGATTGAATTTTTGTATGAAATTTCATATATAGATAGGTGAAATGTCGAAGATTGTTGAGAATATTTTTTATTATATATATAATTTTAAAATAATTTTACAAGTCAAGACAACTGAAAAATTGAAACTGCAAGTGTATGAACACAACTTTTTGACCTTAACTTCATGAAAATCATTTTTTTTAAAGCATAGTTGACAATGTGTAGATTGTTGAGATATAAGTTTTACAAGCGTTCGATTAATATTTAAAAAGTTATAAAAGAATTTGTGACGATATGTATATAGACTATAAGGAGGTATGTTATGTAAAAATTAAATAATATTTTAACATTAAAAAAATTTATATATTTGAAAACTTTGCTTTCTACTCTAAAAACCCATATAATTTTTTTTCAAAATAATAAAAGCTACTTGATTAGACATGTCGATCAAAAGGAAAAGACTCCTAAATTTCTTATAAATTCCTTCACTGGTCCATGACAGAATTTGGCTAGGTTCAAGACCCCTTAGGCCCAAAATCGAGGCAAAATTAGAGGGAAAGTGAGATTTTTTTATATAAATATCAAAAGGGCATATGCCCTTTCCATAACCACCAATGGGTGAATCAATGTATTTGGCCATTGGTCTGTGGATCCCAAAGGGCATGCGTGCTTCTTAAAGCACACACACCCTTTGTGATTCATGAATTCATTTTGTATTTACCATGAAAATGAGTCATTTGTTTTGTTTTTTCCAAATACAAACTAGTTTTTATTTTGCAACTATGCAAATTTCATGAATTGTTCATCTATTTTGTTTGAATCACTAAGAATTCTTCAAGTTTAAATATACAATTGTCTTATTTTGGTAAAGATATATAATGGGGTTAGGAAGTCATCGTAAAAGACCAATTAAAGAGCTAACAAATGAAAAAATTGAAGAGAAAATAAAAAAAGAAAGAAAAAGACAAGTAGATAGGAGGGCATCCATAAGAGCTTCTAGGCAAGGTGAAGGTTCTTCTTCTACACCAGGTAATACTTCTAATGAAAATAACAGGCCCAATTATATAGAATTTAGCTTACATATGTCTTCAAATGAGATAAAAGAACTGAGTCAATCTTTGTTGCAAGATGAAATTCAAAATGTAGAGCATGTAAGTAATGAATTTGTAATGAATGATGAAACATATAGACAAACACAATATAATGAAACATCCATTCATAATAATTTTTTTGAGTATGATGATAATCAACATCAAATAATGACCATGAATCATGTGTCTCCTAATGAAGAGGAATTTAATTCGCCTATAAACCCTAATCTAGATAGTCAACCCTCTAATGTCCCTACTATGGTTGAAGTGTTAACACCATGCAATTTAATACAAAATATAGCTCCTGCACCCACACCTCCAAGGATAATAAGACGGACATCAAAGTATTTGGTTGAAATAGATGAAAAAATAATAGAATCTATGGAAGGTAAAATGTCAAAAAGAATAGTTCAATGTCATACTCAATGTGTATGAAACTATGCATTTAAGAATAAAAGCCATACATAACGATGTCAATTATTTGTTCAATTAATGAAAATGCAAAAAATGCACCCTGTGATGCATAATTTGGGGTTAAGAACATTACACATGGAGGAAAAATAGTACAATAGTAAAGAATCTATTTAATGCATTTAAGAAGATAGGCAACAAAAATTGAAATAAAGATAGTAATGTGGCATGACGAGTAATAATGGAATATATAGTGAGTAAGTCAACATCTAAAGCTTGAATTCTTAGTAAAACAAGTAAATCTTTGAATTTAAATAGAAAATTTCTAATAAATGCCATAAAAATAAGAACAAGGCTTGATGACCCTTCACTCACAGATTGTTGGGCGTTTAGTGGTAGACTCCCACAAAAAAATAAGGTATTGGATGAAGGAACAAAATAATTGATTTAAAATTTTTAGCATGAAAACACAAGGGTCTCATCTGATGTAAAATATGTTAAAATAAAAAAATGCTCAAAAAATCATGAGCCACATGCAAAACATTTTTTAGACATGACACAAACTGAATTTTATAAAAAATTTATTGAAAAATTTAATGGCCAATTAATAATTAGCCTAAGGTCATTTGAGATATGCAAGCCTTTCTATGTTAAAATCAAATAAGCATGCACCACATGTTGTAGGGTACATGTTAAATTTACTATGCACTTTGATGTTTTTTATCATATACATTATACTTTATATACTGATGAGATTTTGCAGGAATGTATAGTGTCTTCTCCACTTAAAACATCAAGAGAATTAATCCAAGGTCTTTTCTGTCAAGGACTTGAGGGACAATTTTTTTGGTCAAACAATGTTTAAATGGAACATGTAACAGTTGTGGTGGGTTATCAAATTTGACGAGTTGTTTACATGAAGATATTTCACATGAATTTGAAAAACAACTAGTTGATTATAAGGAGTACAAATCTGTTAAGTATGTGTTAAAAGATGGAAAAGAGTCATGAAGATGTGAATTAGTTATGACCAAAGTTTTTGTATGTGATTTCATGTTTAAATTCAAAAATAATATTATCTACCAATATGGAAGACACACACACAAATCAAAATGGTTAGATAATCAATTCAAAGCATGCAAGGACAACTTCCCAATTAGCACCATTGTTTTGGTTTTGGATTTTGCTGAAAACTACACACTACAACCACATAATGAGGTTCAATCCCAATATTATCATTCAATTAAAGTTGGTATTTTTGTTTATATTACATTCAAATATGTACCTGATAGCATAGATGACAACATAAAGATTTTGAAAGAGTACCATTTTTATATGAGCGATGATAGATCGCATTCTCCAAAGTTTGTCCAGGGTTGTTTTGAGATATTTTATATGAATATGAATGCAATAGAAATCATGTTTGATACACAATACATTTGGTCAGATAATTATGCAGGGCAGTTTAAGAATTATCAAATATTTTACTGGTTAAGCAAAATGCATAAAAAGAATGGCATTCAACATTTTTGGAGCTTCTTTGAGGTTGGACATGGAAAAGGGGAACATGATGGTGCTGGTGCATGTGTAAAAAGAGCCTTTAAAAAAGAGTAAACAAAGCACAATGATGGTGCTAATTTGATCGATGTAATAAGTATTGTGAGTTGGTGTAATGAAAATATTTGTCATGGAATGGATAAACATTCTCATGTACAAAGATTCTTTTGGTTAATATAGGAACAACATAAGGTAATGTATGAATATTCCATTATAGTATCTGGATCAAGTGTTTACCACTCCATTCAAAGCTCAAATTTAAGTTCATGGACTATTTATACTAGGGACATGACATGTTTTTGTTCCTCATGTATGGAATTTAATCGGAATGAATGTGAGTCAACAGAATGGGTTGACGAATGGTATTTTAGACCCATATCACATGCAGAGAGTAGCCATTCACTCCAACAATTGATGGATTATGAAATGGTATCATTAGTTGACTTTGACCACATCTCAGATCTTGTGCAACCATGTACAATTTATTCTTTAATTAAATATACATCCTTAGATATTGGTGATATTTTTATTTTTTTCTAGATGCACTTATGATTTGATTATGATTTAAATATAGAACATGTTTTTGCAGTAATTGCACCTAAGATCAATGATGAGGGAATAAACTATTACTTGTGTTGTTGTGTAGAAGCAAAAAAAAAATTTAACCACAAATGTTATGGATGGAGAAGAGCTAAATTATTCCATTGGATCCGTAGTGGTTACTGAAACTTAGCTTCATAGGTACTATCATAAAAAAATAAAATAATTATTATTTGAAGACTTTGAAACACACATGATAGTGCTTCATTATTCAAACTTTGTTATTGCTACAAATATTCATATGATCAA
The DNA here is from genome assembly GCA_037957365.1 of Torreya grandis. Taxonomy (NCBI): domain Eukaryota; kingdom Viridiplantae; phylum Streptophyta; class Pinopsida; order Cupressales; family Taxaceae; genus Torreya; species Torreya grandis. The sequence goes on from JARHVA010000429.1 coordinate 4,480,814, forward strand.
ATATCATGGAAAGCCCCACAATATAACTTTGTGGAAAGTGCATGAATCTGACCACGAAGTGATTATTGAAACACTTGCAAACATAGCTGATCTTGAAGGTAAATTAGCTTGAATTATTAAGTTTATCTAACTTATTTTAAATTAATAAAATAAAATAATTTGATTTAATGTATTTTACTTTTCAACTCTTTTATGATTATGTATTTATTTTTATTTAAAATTTTTACTAACAATTTAAATGTAGGTTGGTGGCACCATGCGAGCTTCCACCTTCACGTGGTTGGTGTCGTGAGTAGAGAAGATTATCTTTTTGAAATGAATAGAAACCAAAATAATTTATATTAATTTCATCTACCTTAAGCAAATCCTTTTTCACATTCTCCCTGTTTATCCTTCCAAGAAAACATTGATGTAGGGGCACCCTTTATGGATGTCATCATGATGTAAATTCTAGATTGAAATAAGGTAGGAGGTGTTCTAGAGTAATTTTTGGTCCTTAGGATTCTTTACTAGGTGTCTAGGATTCATAAAATTCAAACTTTATATTTTCCCACCAAAAGCACTATTCAAAAATTTGAATTCTTGTAAGCCCTTTTGATGGATCATAGCATCTATTTGATGATGTGAGATATAGTAGCATGTAATTAAGATTATTATGAAAATGTGAAGGGTTTCTAATTCCTTGACCCTCATATGACATGGGTTTGCATATTAAGTTAAGTTGTAACCAAGGGTATGTCCAAGATTCGCACATGGAGAATGAATCAAGAATCAATTATTGGTTGGTGATAAGGGTATAGATTGTTGTCATAGTCTCTAAATTAAGCTCATAGCCTAAAAAGGATCCATACATTTAAATTTAGTCATTTGGATACTTTGAAAGTGAGCACATTCATAGATATAGGGCAAAACCCTGTCTGTAGGTGTGCGATAGAGATTTCAAGGAAAATTTGATACCTATTCCTTGTGTAATGGATGAATTTTAGTGTGTGAATTGTGAGGAAGGTCTAAAAACTTGTTGTGCATCTATAAAGGTCTTTTGCAACCATGAGTTCTTTGTCTTGTAGGTTTCCCAGGCTTTGGATGAACATAGTTATCTAAGTTTTACAGATATCAAAATTATGGAAGGTAATCAGGTTATGTGAGTCATTGGAGGAGATCCCAAATGTTTATACAGACCTAAAAAAACTTGTTTGAAGTTCCCAACCTTGATAAAACTCATTTTATTAATTTTTTAGACCTCTGAGGCTTGTATAGAGATCTAGAAACCCTAGAATAGGGTTTGGACTGTAGAAAGAGATCCCATAAGCCAAAAAGTCCCAAAATTTGTCATCAAGGTGGTTTTATCCATATCTAAGAGATTTTTATGGTTTTAAGTTAGTAATTTAATTATTATGTATGGATTTGGGGCTGTAGGTATGTTATGAGGATAAATAGGCCTACTTGAGGTCTGGGATAGTTGAAGAAATAGGGTATGCATGTGGAGTGTGGACAAATGGAGGACAATGGAGCTAGAAAACCCAAATAGGTCCTAGCAAATAATCTCAGTTTGTTTTGAAAGTCTATTGATATTCCAAACCAAGGAAGTTTACTCCTAAACAGGGCTAGTAGGGGCTTAATGCTAGAAAGAAACCTATGTGAAGAAAATGAGCAGAGGAATTGAACTTAGCTACATAAACAGGGTTAGAAAAAGAGTCTTATAATAAAGAAGGAAATCTTGATGGAAATAAAACTTCATTGGGATTTGATTCCCCATGCAAAGGTTACTTTGGCATTGATGATTTGTGAGAGTATCATGAAGGTTAAAGAAAGCACATGAACAATGAATGATATACATGATTCAAGGTTATTGGATGATTTGTTGATAGTGTAAAGATCACTTGAAACTAGTGTAACATTGTCCTATAGTTTTCAAAACACAGAAGGTTAATAAAGCATTTCTATGTTGGAAACCTACATGATGTGATCAAGAATAATAAAGTGTGATATAAAATCTACATCAAACATGAAAACAATCTTATCTAACCTCTCTTAGAGGACTTGTCCTTGCACATGTAGGACTTGATGGTTCATCTCTATCCCTTATAGTTCTTGTGCAATGCGTGATGGAAGTTGTCTCATTTTGCACATTTGGGGATGAGTGAATTATCTTAAGAGATGCCTTTAATCAACTGTAACTTTCACTCCTGAGGGTCTACCAAGACATGACAAAGATTATTCTATTCTAAAAATACCTATCCCATTGTGTCCGCACATATGATTCATCGATTGGGCTGACGAGTCAAAATCTATGGCCCTCACTAACCAAGTTTTAACATGTTCTGAGAGATTTGGATGTGAGAGAAACCTCATTCCCACATCTCATCCATCATGAGTTACATAAAATCCTCTTGATATTTCTTAGAGGGCTCATCCCTACATGTGTAGGACTTGATGGTTCATCTCTATCCCTCATGGGTCTTGTGCAACATGTGATGGAAGTTTGCTCATTTTGCACATTTAGGGATGAGTGAATTCTCTTAAGGGATGCCTCCAATCAACTAAAACTTTCAATCTTGAGGGTTTATTGAGACATGACAAAGGTGATTCTAGCTTAAAAATGACTGTCCTGATGTGTCTGCATAGATGATTCATTGATTAGGTTGATGAGTTAGAATCTATGGCCCTCACTGACCAAGTTTTGGCATGTTCTGAGAGATTTGGGTGTGAGAGAAACCTCATTACCATATCTCATTCATCATGAGTTACATAAAATCCTATCAAGCTTTTTTAGAGGGCTCATCCTTGCACACGTATGACTTGATGGTTTATCTCTAACCCTCATGGTTCTCATGCAACATGCGATAAAAGTTTGCTCATTTTGCACATTCAGGGATGAGTGAATTCTCTTAAGGGATGCCTATGATCATCTTCAAATTTCACTCCTAGAGGTCTACTAAGACTTGACAAAGGTGATTCTAGCCTAAAAATGTATATCTCAATGTGTCTGCATAGATGGTTCATCGATTGGGTCGATGAGTCAAAATCTATAACTCTCACTAACCAAGTTTTGGCATGTTCTGAGAGATTTGGATACAAGAGAAACCTCATTGCCACATATCATTTATCATGAGTTACATAAAATCCTATTAGAATTTCTTAGAGGGATCATCCCTACATGTGTAGGACCAAACAATTCATCTCTAGCCCTCACAGTTCTCGTGCAACACATGACAAAAGTTCACTCATTTTGCACATTCGAGGATGAGTGAATTCTCTTAAGGGATGCCTCCAATCAATTACACATTTCACTCTTAGATGTCTACCAAGACCTAACAAAGGTGATTCTAGCCTAAAAATGCCTATGTTGACATGTCTGCATTGATAGTTCATCGATTGGGCTAATGAGTCAAAATCTATTACCCTCACTGACCAAGTTTTGACATGTTATAAGAGATTTGGATGTGAGACAAACCTCATTGCCACATCTCATCCATCACAAGATACATAAAATACTCTCAAGTTTTATTATAAGACTCATCCCTCTACGTGTAGGACCTGACCATTCATCTCTAGCCCTCACGGTTCTCATGCAACATTTGACCAAAGTTCACTTATTTTGCACAACTTGGGGATGAGTGAATTATCTTAAGGGATGCCTTTAATCAATTTCAAATTTCCTTCCTGGGGGTCTACTAAGACCTGATAAAGGTGATTCTAGCATAAAAATGCCTATCTCGATGTGTCTACATAGATGGTTATCGATTGGGCTGATGAGTCAAAATATACAGTCCTCACTGACCAAGTTTTTGCATGTTCTAAGAGATTTAGCTATGAGAGAAACCTAATTGACACATCTCATCCATCATGAGTTACATAAAATTCTCATAAGTTTCCTTAGAAGACTCGTCCCTGCACGTGTAGGACTTGACGGTTCATCTCTAGCCCTTACAGTTCTTGTGCAACATGTGACATAAGTTTGCTCATTTTGCACATGCAGGGATGAGTGAATTCTCTTAAGGTATGCCTCCAATCAATTGTAACTTTCACTCTCAGGGGTCTATCAAGACCTAGAAAAGGTGATTCTAGCTTAAAAATGCCTATCCTGATATGTCTATGTAGATAGTTTATCGATTGGGTTGACAAGTCAGAATCTACGACCCTCATTGACCAAGTTTTGGCATGTTTTGAGAGATTTAGCTGTGAGAGAAACCTCTTTAATATATTTAATCTATCATGAGTTACATCAAATCCTCTTTATGTTTCTTAGAATACTTGTTCTTCCACATGTAGGCCCTGACAATTTATCTCTATCCCTCATGGTTCTTGTGCAATGCGCAACCAAAGTTCGCTCATTTGGCATACTTGAGGATGAGTGAATTCTCTTTAGGAATGCGTTTGACCAACTGTAACTTTTGCTTCTAGGGCCTAACTGAAACCAAACAAAATGTTGTTCTAACGTAAAAATACTCATCCAGACATTTTTGTGTAGATGGTTCATTGATTAGGTTGACGAGTCAGATTCTACGACCCTCACTAACCAACTTTTACCTTATTTTGAGAGATTTGGCCATGAGAAAAACCTCATTTCCACATCTCATCCATCATGAGATAGATAAAATCCTCTCAAAATTTCTTAGAGGACTCATCCCTCCATGTGTAGAACCTGATGGTTCATCTCTAGACCTCATAGTTCTTGTGCAATGTACGACCAAAGTTTACTCATTTTACACACTCAAGGATGAGTGAATTCTCTTCAAAGATGCCTCTAACCAACTGTAAATTTTGCTTTTAGCACCTAATAAGACTAGACAAAGGTCATTATAGCCTAAAAACACTCATCTAGATGTGTTTACATAGATGGTTCATCACTTAGGATGATGAGTCAGATTCTACGACCCCTACTAACCAACGTTTACCCTATTTTAAGAGATTTGGCCATGAGAGAAACCTCATTGCTGTAGATCATTGTCATGAGCTAGATAAAATCCTCTTGGGATTTATTATAGGACTCATCCCTCCACGTATAGGACCTGATTGTTCATCTCTAGACCTCACAGTTCTCATGCAATGTGTGATCGAAGTTCACTCATTTTGCACACTCGGGGACAAGAGAATTCTCTTTAGGTATGCCTCCGACCAACTACAACTTTTGCTTCCATGGCCTGAATAAGACCAAACAAAGGTTGTTTTAGCCTAAAAATAGCCATACAGATGTGTTTATGTAGATAGTTCATCGATTAGGCTGATGAGTCAGATTTTATGGCCCCCATTGACCAAATTTTACCTCATTCTAAGAGATTTGGTTGTGGGAGAAACCTTGTTGCCACATATCATCCATCATGATCTAGAGAAAATATTTTAGGGTTTTTTATAAGACTCATCCTTCCATGTGTAATACCTGACGATTCATATGTAACCCTCACGGTTCTTATACAATGCACAATCAAAGTTTTCTTATTTTACAAACTCTGGGATGAGTGAATTCTCTTTAGGAATGCCTTCAACCAAATACAAATTTTACTTTTAAGGGTCGATCAAGATCAAACAAAGGTTGTTCGTATAGACGGTTCATCAATTGGGCTAATGAGTTAGATTTTATGGCCCTCACTGACCAACTTTTACCCTGTTTTGAGAGATTTGGTCATGAGAGAAACCTCATTGCCATGTTTTATCTGTCATGAGCTAGACAAAATCCTCTTGAGCTTTCTTAGAGGACTCATCCCTCCATATGTAGGACTTGATGATTTATCTCTATCCCTCATGGTTCTTGTGCATTATGCAACTAAAGTTCATATATTTTGCACACTCGAGGATGAGTGAATTCTCTTCAGGAATGCCTTCGACCAACTACAACTTTCACTTCTGGGGGTTAACCAACACCAAGAAAAGGCCATTCTAGCCTAAAAATGCCCATCCAAACATGTTCATGTAGATGGTTTGTCGATTGGGCTGACGAGTCAGATTTTATGACCCTCGTTGGCCAACTTTTACCTCATTCTAAGAGATTTGGCTATGAGAGAAACCTTGTTGCCACATTTTGTCTATTATGAGCGAGAAAAAATCCTCTTAGGATTTCTTAGAGAACTCATCCTTCCACATGTAGGACCTGATTGTTCATCTCTAGCCATCATAGTTCTCATGTAATGCATGATCAAAGATCACTCATTTTGCACACTCAAGGATGAGTGAATTATCTTCAAGAATGCCTCTAACCAACTAAAAATTTTGCTTTCAAGGGTCAATTCAGACTTGACAAAGGTCATTCTATCCTAAAAACTTCCATTTAAATGTGTTCACATAGATGATTCATTGATTGGGCTAACGATTTAGAATCTATGGCAACTGTTGACCAACTTTTACCTTGTTCTGAGAGATTTGGCTATGAGAGAAACCTCATTGCCATGTCTCATCCATCATGGTCTAGATAAAATCCTCTTGGGATTTATTATAGGACTCATCCCTCCATGTGTAGGACCTAATGATTAGTCTCTATCCCTCATCTTCCTCGTGTAATGTGCGATTGAAGTTCACTCATTTTGCACACTCAGGGATAAGTGAATTCTCTTCAGGGATGCCTCTAACCAACTGCAACTTTCACTTTCTAGGGTTGACCAAGACTTGAAAAAGGTCATTATAGCCTAAAAAAGCTTATTTAAATGTGTTCATACAAATGGTTCATTGATTGGGATGATGAGTCAAAATTCATAGCCCCCATTGACCAACTTTTACCTCGTTCTAAGAGATATGGCTGCGAGAAAAACCTCATTACCTCATCTCATCCATCATGAGTTAGATAAATTCCTCTTGAGATTTCTTAAAAGACTCATCCATCCACATGTAGGAGTTGATGGTTAATCTCTATCCCTCATGGTTCTCATGCAACACACGATCAAAGTTCACTCATTTTACACATTCAAGGATGAGTGAATTCTCTTCAATATTGCCTCCGACCAACTACAACTTTTTTTTTAGGGCCTGATCAAGACCATACAAAGGTCATTCTAGCCTAAAAATGGCCATCTGGATGTGTTTTCATAGATGGTTCATTGATTAGACTAATGAGTCAAATTCTATGGTCCCCACTGACCAACTTTTACCCCATTTTGAGAGATTTAGATGTGAGAGAAACCTCATTTCCATGTCTCATATGTCATGAGTTATATAAAATACTATTGAGATTTCTTAGAGGATTTGACCTTCCACATGTAACACTTGATGGTTAATATCTATCCCTCATGGTTCTTGTGCAAGATGCGATCAAAGTTTGCTTATTTTGCATACTCAAAGACAAGTTAATTCTCTTCAAGAATGCCTCTGACCAATTGCAAATTTTTATTTTAGGGTCTAATAAAGATCATAAAAATGTCATTTTATCCTAAAAACACCCATATAAACATGTTTGCATAGATAGTTCATTGATTGGGCTAATGAGTCAAAATCTACAATCCCCACTGACTAACTTTTACCTCATTCTAAGAGATTTGACTATGAGAGAAACCTCATTACCATGTCTTATCTATCATGAACTAGAAAAAATCCTATAAAGCTTTATTATAGGACTCATCCCTCCATATGTAGGACATGACGGTTAGTCTCTAGCCCTCATGGTTCTCATGCAACATGCGATCGAAGTTTGCTCATTTTGTACACTCAGGGATGAGTGAATTCTCTTCAGGGATGGCTCTAACCAACTAAAAATTTCACTTCTAGTGGTCTATCGAGACTTGACAAAGGTCATTGTAGCCTACAAATTCCCATACAGACATGTTCATGTAGATAGTTCATCGATTGGTCTGATGAGTCATAATTTGTGGCTCCCATTAACCAACTTTTACCATGTTATAAGAGATTTGGAAGCGAGAGAAACATCATTTTTGCATCTCATCCATCATGAGTTATAAAAATTCCTCTTGGGATTTCTTATAGGACTCATCCCTCCACATGTAAGAGCTGATGATTAGTATTTATCCCTCACAGTTCTTGTGTAATACATGATCGAAGTTCACTCATTTTACACATTCAAGGACGAGTGAATTCTCTTCAGGAATGCCTCCGACCAAATGAAAATTTCACTTCTAGGGCCCAAACAAGATTTAAAAAAGATAATTTTAGCCTAAAAATGCCCATTCAAACACGTCCACATAGACGGTTCATCGTTTGGTCTCCTCCGACCAATTGAGTATGTGTAAGAGATACCCTATTTTTTGTGTTTCTTTGACAATGAGGAGAGAGATTAGTTTATAAACTTCAAAATTGAGTTTATAAAATCCAAATGAAGGTTGAAACACCTCTAATGCATTTGTACAGACCTCATAAAAGGATCATTTATTGTAAGAAAACTATATCTTGAATTTTGACCTACTAGAGGGTAATTAGGCATAATAGACAAAACATAATTTTATGAATTTTTGGGTGAAATATTAAAATTGGAAAGCTAAACCTTTTATTTTGGAATTGATAATTCATAAAACATCTAAATACATATGTCTAAGGTGTCTTGAAGTGCTAATTCAATACAGAATGGGTTTTGGCATGTTAGAGCAACATTAAGACTAGTAAGTCTATGAGAGGTTTTTGATAAAATTCTTTGTAGCAGACCTTATAAGGTATTGCAAAAGTTGAGTCACCTAAAAAATATTGTGATAAAGTATTTTAGATTTATCTATACCCCTATTTTTAAATATTTTTTGTTTTGATCCTTTTGAGGCATTTAAGCTTAATTAGCTTGTAGAGAGCTTTGAGTCTTTTGAGTTCAAATAGACAAAACCAATAGATGGATTGGTTTTCCATATTAAGATAAAGATTGAATATTTCTTTAAGGATCATAAGAATATAACCTCAAGTTTTATATACTAGTCAAGGAATATTGAAGTTGCTTAAATCTCTTCATTTGTGTCTATATTCTTGCTTTGCCAAGATTGTAATTTTGTGGATAGTCTAGAGAGGGCTATCAATGTTGATATTAACCCATGTATAAGTAGGCCATCATGACTATATAGACACATATAATTGTCTTTGTTTGTTGTATGGACAAGTAGGAGCTGAAGACATACACAAGTGCATCACTAAACCTCCTAACATTTATGATCAAGTGCAATCTATAATATTTACGTGTCCATGAAATTGATCCCAAGTCCACTTAAATTTACTTATTATTTATAATTTTGGTGAAGTATTGTACACCTTATATTGGGTTTAAGAGGTCATCAATGCTTAACAGTGGACACCTTATATTTGGTTTAAGTGGTCTTATCTTGCCTTGATCAAGGAGCTCCTATATTTAACTCCAGGATTCATCATTCTCCCAAATTTATTTACGAAAGAAAGGGTTTTTTATAAATGGACCAAATATATGTGGTGTTTTAATACATAGTGCATTGGAAGAAATTCAAGCTCTAGGAAGAATCCATTATGTGGCTTCAATAACTTGTCAAGTTTTTGTTATTGGGACATTGATTTCATTGATCACACTATAAACTCTTACTTTCTTTCCTACATAGGTGTCTTAAGACAAACCATGAGCAACATGAAACTATGCACTGCATGATTAATTTATGACATTTTAAAAAAGAGACCAATATGACTTTGGTTAGTGGAATTGACTATAAGAGGTTGAAGAAGCAATATTTTGGGTGTACATCCCAAATTTTTGGTTTCGCTTGATATATGTATAATCTTAGTCATACAAGTACAACCTCCCTAATAATATGATATAAACTTCAAGAGGCATAATGTTTCAAGTGATGGTGCCATCCATAAGCTCAAATTTATACTAGAATGTGCATTGCCTCCAAACCTATATAATTGTACCTTATTAAATCCACCCTAGGGATTATAGCTTCCAATGCACAATAGTGGGAAGGCCAAGTTGTTGGGTTGTAGATAGTGTGATGATGTTATTCTAACTTAGATTATCAATGATAAAATGAAGAGGTTGAACCTTGACCCATAACAAAGTATGGAAGAGGCATTCACACTCCTTAGAGGTTTCTATGGAAGCGGTGTTGGTGATTAGAAAAGTGTTATTTAGTTTAGTTTCATCTATTTATGAATGATATGATGTAGGTTTCCAAAGAAAGGATTTTTACACCCAACATTGAGAGTGTTCATGGCTCTCTAGTAATTGTTAATGACACCACTTTTCACTATAATTATTCTTGCCTTTGTCTAATCTAGAAGGCATATGAGGAGTCAAGTTTTGTATCATTTTGCTTCTATGGTAAAGGTCTAGATGGTGAATTATTTGTGGTTTGGAAAATAAATAAAAAATGTAAATGAAACAAGTAAATAGCAAATATCACATGTAAATGTAAAATATACATAATGATTCAAACCACCTAACTTAGAGAACAATGTGAATTTTTTTAACCCCATATGAAGTAATAATTCAATCATTAACCAATAATATGTGTAAACATTAAATGATAAAAATAGAAAATACACATAGTTAAAGGAATCATATTGTTGAATAGTATATATATGATACATGCAAAGTTCTATGTCATAATTTAACATAAATAATATAACATATATCAAGAAAAAATGTAGACCATAACATGTACATACATAAAATGTGCCATATAGGCATACAATGTGGGCCATATCGACATACATAATCGATTGTGCCTACAACTATGTAGATAGACAAAATGTACCATATAGGCATACAATTTGGGCAATATCAGCATACAAAATAGATTATGCCTAAAACTAGATCCTTAGCACAACAACTAGCTCTCCTGCTCCTCATTACCTCCAAATAAATTGTGCTTTATTGCCATAGATATAGATCTAGGGGTGTTGGATGTCTCAGTAGATACTCTCCTATTAGCATGTGAGTCATCCATTACTTCATCAAAAATTGATAAAAATGTTTGTATTTGCACAACATATAAAATATAAAAATTAATGCATTAATATTGTATATTGAAAATTTGATCAATTTTTCAAGAAATTTAATTTTTTTTTATAAATGATTCTACACTCACCATATTCCATCTAAATGGTTGTCCAAGGCTATGAGACTGCATATACCCCTGTGATAGGGAATCCTATGGAGCATACATATATCGTTAGATCAAGAGTTGCATACAATTATGTAAGTATGACATAAAATATCATTGCTTAAAAATAAAAATAATTAAACTATGTGTTCTCATCAGTCTCCGTCCCTGAATCATAACCTATTGTGGAGATATTGGATTCTTTGAAGTAGAAACAACATCACCTATACCTTTTTCTCATCTATGATGGGTGACCATAACATCATTTATCATCTATAAAACCAATAAATGAATAATATATGAATCCAGTGAACATGATAAAAAGCTATGACTATAATATATATTACAAAAGAGTTTTTTGTTCAAAGGACAATAAACATGTAAATGAATAAATATGTTAATTTAAAAATTTACAAACCTGTGTGTAGGGTACACCTGTGCCAATTGTAGCCTCTACAATAGAGTCAAGGCCTGCTGAGGTACCCAAAATATCACCAATCAACTAGATACAAACAATAAATAACAAGTTCAGTTAAATCAATTAGTCAATTCAGTAAACACATGTACTAGAAAATAAACTTAATATTCTTTTACAAACAAAAACAAACTATAATTAAAATTAAACTTGTGTATCAAGTATAGATGGTGAAGAATCCTATATAACAGGAGCATGACATATCTTGATAGGAGCCGTTGAAGCTACTACATCTCGCATAGTGTTTAAAATGCTAGTCTCATGCATTGCTGAAGCATCTACATGTGGCATATGCTCTAGCAAGCTAATGTCTTCAATGCTATTGTCTGACATACTAGTGTCTAGCACTGATTACTCATATTCAGATGGTGTACGCTCTAGCATGCTAGTCTCCATAAATGTACTCTATGTATGTTACACCTGAATAAGAGGTCTCATTCACTTCCTCTCGTATGATGTGTAATGATGCACATGAACTGTAACATGAGTAGAAGGAGGAAAACTAACACCTATACCAATACCAACACCACCACTATTATCACTACCACTGACACCAATACCAGTACCACCAACACCATCACTACCAGTAGCACCACCACTACCACTAGCAACCCCTGTAGGCTAAGTAGAAGTCTTCAAAGTAAATATACCATGATCAATCATAATTTGTGTCAAACTAGTAACTGCCTCAAGGGTGTCCATCTATATGTTATGATGCAAAATTTTAGAAATAGTGGCATGTGATATTGTTCTTTTATTTCTTAGAGATTGGTTATGATAGTTTTGGCCCCACCTAGCACCGAGTCTATCAAATGAAGACCCACTTCCCCTACCTTAGGACACCTTCATGTTAAAATAATTTGGAATTTCTTGCAATACAAACTCACAGTATAATTTTCTCAAAAAATATAATGGAATCTCATTATTTTTGCATGGAGGCTCATCAAACACCATCCACCACCTATCCCAAAAGTTATTTTTAATTTTTTGCATGAATACACCAATCAATACTAATGTGTTTGCAGTTTGTTGGTGGAGGTAGGTTGGTTCCAGGTTTAATAAATAAAACACACAAATATTCTTCCTTTTTTTTTCACATCTTCATATGACAATTTATCAGAATAAAATTATTTCAGAGCCTCTCTTCGATGCAACATTGCATCCAATTGTGAAGTCACATTTTCCACTTGATTAAAAATAGATTCTAATGTATTGGTAAGTAAAATTTGTGCACTACCAGCTGAAGAGTGATGCAAACCATTGATAATTATATGTAATTATTGACATTTGGCATTGAATTGCTCATACAATTTAACTTATTTTTGTTCAAAATCAAACTCTTGGGGGTTTTATCCAACATTTTCTTTAGGAAATGGATCCATCAAACATATATATCTACATTTAAAAAAAATAGATTTTTTTCAGCCAATGTAAAAAATTCAATGAAAATTTAAATTCAAAACCCTATTATAATAAGTTACACAAAAATTTAGAAAAAAAATTCAAAAATAACATACCTGATGTGAAGAAATCCAATGCCGAATCCCATTGCTAGAATGAAGCTCCAAACCACATGCGTCAATCTACAAATTTAATAAAAAAAATTCCCTTTCCTCTCTTAGCCACAGGTTTTTGTCTATAGTTCGTGAAAATGATAAAAAAATGAAGGGTATACATCCTTTATTGTTTACAAAGGGCGTACGCCCTCGAGGCTTGGGCAATAGCTTAAGCCTCATATTTTCAAAATAAAGGGCGTACGCCCTTTGTAAAAAAAATTGCAAAATTGGGGGACAATCATGTTTTTTGTCCCCCAAATTTGTGCTTCGAACCTACTTCAAAAGTGTACTCTAGTGAGTTGCATAAATACATGTTATCACTTTCAAATGTAGTTATAGGTTGGTGACATTGTCTCAAGTTTAGAGAAATTACACAAAAAACTGCACTACTCTTGACTGTCACACTCTACACTCTTGTCTCATTCCAACAGACATGTCCCAATGGATATAGGTGCCAATTTATTAGATTAAAAAAATTCGTAGGCCTTATATAACTTGTTTTCATTATATAAACTTTACTAGGGGAATTGTCACATAGGATTTATCACTATGTAATTATCTCTATTGTTCTACCACAATACAACACATTGCATAAATATTTCATTATTTTCTCACTTACTTTAACATTAATATCTCAATGGACACCTGAGATTTTGTATATGATGATGTTATAAATTGCTTATGTAGATTAACCTCACTTATTCATGCATGCAGTTCATGTTTACTTCTTTGGATTGAGGGAATTTAAACATGTCCCTGATTACGGATTTAAGCATTATTGTGCATTTCTATGCATGCGAATGGTATTTGAACATGTCCCTTGTATGTGTCCCCTTGGACTCGTGTGATTTGTGTGCTCTTGTGTGTACTATTTATGTGTGCATTATTGACATGATTCTTACTTGTTATGTATTGCTCATTTTTTCTATGCCATGATGGATATCATGCATCTTCCTAAATTGTTAATGCCATGATGGATACCAGACATCTTCCCCAAGTAGTTATATATCAATTTCAAGTATTTAAAATATGATTGGTGTTCACTTCATGTTTAATTCCTAACATTTACCTAGACATGACACTATGTATGCTTGGTTTTACATATATCGTACATTACTATATTGCTCATATTATCATTATAATGCCATGATTTACATTATTATCATTATTAATGCATATTTAAATCTTTATATAACATTAGTTACATCACTTTTTTTTGACCTAATTTATTTTGCAGACTTCATAACTCACCCAAAAAGGGGAATACATAGTGGCTTGTCTTAGAGACTAAGATGCAATATTCTACTACATAGATATAAAATAACAATATTTGTTCAGTTGATCACAATTCATACTCAATTTTATTTACTTAAAAATTAAATTAAAATGGTACCACACCCTAGGGAAAATAACATAGGGCATATTTTTTCCAAGCAATGCACATTCATCCCAAAAGTTAGAAACATTATTTTCTAAAAATTCTAAAAATTATTATTAGTCTACAGAATTATCAAAATCATTATTATATTTTTTTTGAGTTTAAGGGCATCATGCATGAAATGTGTTATAAAATTTATATATGTTTTACTCAGAGATTAAGTTGGTATTACTCAATTAGAAAAAATAATATACCAAGATATCATATTGGCGGCATGTATGTAGCACATTATCACTTTCTTACTCAGTTTTGCACTAATTTCCACAATAAGAATGGAAATTCATGTTATTATTTATGTTTTATACTCCAAACTAAATTCATATTATATTTCACCAATTTTTGCACTGGGTATTTCACCAATTTTGCAGTAGAATAAATATTATTATGTCTGCAGTGGTTGATTCAAAATCTTACTCCAATTTTTGCATCTATTTTGTACCAGAATGATCTATTAGAATTCATATAAGGATTAAAATATATTTTACTACTTTGAGTTGTGTGATGATGAAGTCAAGCACATATTGAGTTATTAAGCATGTTATTCTACCATCAGGGATCAGGGCATGCACAATCCAATACAAGTGTTTCAATGAAGAATTATCCAAGGATTTTTACCTCTTTAGCCACCAATTTCACACCAAAAAACACAAGGGTTTGTGTACATGAAAAAGGTTTACATGAAACATAGTTCATAATGTGATCTACGTTTGAGACCATTCTTCATAGGTAAGCTTAGGTATATAACACTCTTCTTTTTACACTAGTACTTTCACTTTATTGCATGATGGTGAAATATTTGGTAGTCGTGACAAATAAGGATTTAAAAATAGTGAAGGAAATGAAATGTATCTCCTATATTAGGAGGGGAGGTTCTATTTATTGAAAGCAGTGAAAACTACACTAAACATATTTAAAATATTTATAAGTTGAATTGGGGGATGTTTTTGTGATATTCAATTGAAAATAAAAATGGAGAAAGAGAAGGTGAAGAGTCATGGGTGAACAAGAAAATGTATATTTCATTCAAATATGTAACAAGAAAAAATAAATAGAATTAATATACTTAATGAGATCAAACACAATTACTGTTTGGAACTATGAACCATGCATTAACATAAGAAAAACACATACTCAAATGAAAACAAGACACAAAATTTTGAAATTCTTTGGTTCTCATTTGAATATTGAACACAAAGTTAATTTCTCTTTCTTCAAGAATAAATTCTTATGGACATTGAAAATTCCTTTTACAATAACCATTTCTCATATTTATAGCAAGAGGGAATGGACTAACCCTTTACATTCAAAATGACTATTGGTATTTCATATTTTTTCCTATTCTAGTTTCTACAATTTTCACATTTACAAAAAGGAAAGTATGACCTTATTGAAATAGAATATTAACAAAACTAGAAATAAAAAACCATAGGCTTTACTAGGAAGTCTACTTCAGCATGGCAGTTGGTGCTAAAGAACCTAGGGGTCTAGGAAGCTTCTGGTTTGTTCTTTGTCCTAGGTAGCCTTAATTTTTTTGAATTTATTTATTGATTTAGTGGCATCATTACATTTTGGGACTACTACATGCTTGTAACGCATCATCCATATTTTATAAACTAGCAATAGAGCATTCAAAACTTCCATCAGTTTAATCAATTGATTATTCATTTCTTTAATTGAAATGTGGATCTCGCTGATCACATAGATAAATGATACATTGAAAATATGCTCCTTGAAAAACTTATCCTTTATCACTATGCAGGGTGATCACATCTTATTTGAATAGGTCACAATGTATCTCATCTATATTGTAAGTGATCATCTTTTACCTTTCTTTTGTAATACTAATCTACTCTTGTAATTATTCTATTGCTTGGTTTAGAACTTTAATCTTATGTAAAATGCATTTAGACCATTTGTAGGAGATATTATCCCCCTATTTTTTAAAGTTTACAACATTGACCATTACTGATGTCTCAACGTCAATAATATTATGAACATCATATTTTACATTTTCCCATATATTTAGCTCACTTTTGTGAGCTTTGATCTACTGATTCATATTGATAAATTTAGTATCAATGGTTCCAAATAGTTTCATCACTTCTTCAGTGTATTTCATCCCATTCAATATACTTCATCTACACAAAACTCCAAAGTTTTGCCATATGAATTATAATTTTTGATGGTAGTAATGGATTATTTACTTATACCTGATACTTGAGAAGGAACATCAACTTGGGATGCCGCAAGTGTATCAATTGGGTTGATGAGGTAGTTTTCGTATCCTGATAACTACCTTATCTGGTCTTAGAGTTACTCCTAAGTGATCTCATATTGATCTAAATTTTTTATCATTCTCTCTATTATATCATGTAGGTTGTGAACATCACTCTCCTTGGTTTCTTCTTTGAGGGATATCTTATTCCATGTATTGTCACTCACAATCATTTCTATGACATCCTTCTCTACATTAGTCTCTAAAATTTCAATGAACTATGCACTAGAGGGATCTAACACCAATCTAGAAGTGGTTTTAGTATTTTTTGGAGGAGGGGCCTTGTGAAGGTCAGATACCACACCAAATTTAGGAATATTATCTTCCACCACTCTTCTCCTTTTTCTAAGCATTGGCTGCATCCATTGGAATGACATACCATTTAAAATGGTCATTGGGGATCCAATTAGAGGGGGTGTAGGCTAATTTGAAGGAGTATCTTCTAGAGGTGGATGAATGTTGGGAGAGGCTGAGGTGGGTGAATGAATTAAAACGTCAACTTCTTTATCAAGTAATTGTTGAGTTGATCCTTGAGTAAAGGCATGGTACTTCCATGTTTTATTGGGAATGTGAAGAGTGGGGTCACCAAGAGTAGAATAACACATCTCTAACATTATGGACTTATTTGCTTTCAATTTTATTCCCATGATAAGACATTATTCACATGTATTTCCTAGATATCTTATTTTCTCATGGTCCATGTTGTCACCATCCTCAAATCTTGAAGAACCAGATATTTTAATCATCACACTAGTGTTGCTCTTCTTAGGAATGGGTATATGTACTTATTTTGGTGGGAATCACCTGATCAAGTCACTTCTGATATTTTATTATCAAACCATTGTTTGGTTATGGTCGATATTACTTTGGTTCTTCTTTACATATCTATTATATCTCTTGTCTACCAGTTGATGGTTGGTAAAGGGGCAATAATTATTTTAGTATACCTGGGGTCAATGATGTCTGTCATATCATCCACCATAATTTTAGGAAACCATTCATCTATGAAGAATCTGATTTGATCCAAAATTGTTCTTCACCAATATATCTAAACCACCTCAAATTCATCTGAATAATCTGCCTACTAATCCTTTAGGTGAGGAATATGATCATATGATGAGCCAATGCCAAGAAATCTCCTTATGTATATTTTTGTATCAACAAAAGATATGTTGGCATATGAATGGAAATTGATCTCAGTGATTATTGATTCAATGTATTTGGCATTGACCATTATTTTACATGAGAAGTGTCCCAATGAAATTGGGAAAGATACACCCAAGATGTGTCTATCTTTGTAGTGTTTGTGCACTGCTTCCAATTGTATACACAAATCTATTTATATGATCTTTGCTAGTCTTGGGAGCATTAAAAGATAACATTCAAATGCTCCAACCTTGATGTAAGTGAAATTTTGATATTGAATTTAGTAGCTACCATACTGATTGATCAAAGTAACTGATTCATTAGTCACTCTTTTTCCCTAATATTCATTAAGGGATTGCACTATTGACATTTTGAAAACATCATTTATTGTTTTAAAGTGTTTGTTAATTCCTTCCAAATTTAGTTGGTGAAACATTCATATACTTGGGTGGCAACAATGATATTTACCTACTGGGATAATCCTAGATATATCTTCTAAGAGACCAATGAATACAATACGTACAAATTCATGAATAACTATTTTGTTGAATGCACATTCAACAACTGGTGATGCAAGGAGTCCCTGATCATTTCTCCCCTATTAATGAATTGATTACCATTAAAGATGATGTTCATTAGCATGAACATCCATGGGTATAAGTTATGGGTATTATCATTACCCACCACATGGTTTAAGAGGGCTCTCATGTCAAAGAACTCCTCCTTGAAATCTAAATGAAAGAATTTATTTGGAAACTTTGAAACCCAATCCCTCTTGTGTTTAAAGTCAATTTTTTTGAATACTATGATGTACTTGTTTTGGTTCTTATCCTAGTAAATCAACCCTTGGAATGTACCTATAATGACATAGTCATCATGCACAGGGATTCTCATTATCATTACTATGGTCATGCCATACATTTTACCCACTACTTGATTTGATTTATTGAGTCAGGGGGTCATATTGCATCACATAAGATAACACTAAATCTGAACACTACATTGAGGCGGGGAAACCTATTGCCTAAGGGAGGCCAGTCTCTCCTAGCTAAATAATCAATATGATTGGGTGTTATAGAAAAGTAGGCATTTTGGTCATAAGCTTAGTCATGTACTTACCTAGATGTCCAGGTCAAATTTAAGATTTTTTTAGAAGGGTGTAGGCCTTGACTAATCCTATGGCACTCAACATTTATCACTCGACTGCATTGGCATCAATATACATAAGGCATAAGTCTTATGTTCTCACCTGAAGTGCAACCGAGAAGGGATTGGGGTCTGTGTTGGGCTAGTTGTACCATGGTGCAACTCTATTATTCAAGGGATTGGGTTAGTACAATGATGGTTATACTTTCATGGGCACAATCCTTAGGTTTCAAGGGCATAAAGGCATTCAATCACTTGAGGGCCAATTGGGTATTTGGTTAAGTGACATAGGCATAGAATTGCACTCATGCATGGGTATAAATTCAAGGTGTAGGGTCTTAACCATACTTAACACATTTCCTATCCCATTCACATGGTTCATCACTATCTATAGACACACCATGAATGAGTCAGGTTAGAAACTTGTGAGAAATCAACCATATATCTAACATAATAAAGCATACAATCCAATAAACATTCATAAAGTGCTCTTCATTAATAGAGTTCAATAATAATACATGTATAGTCAATATAAATTGAGAAAATGCTTGAGATATGCTGCTAAAGGCCCAAGCTCATAGGAAAGCTTGGGAATTGCAAAGGGGAGTGTTAAAAATCAACCTGAACTAGGTTTTAACACTAATGGTAACCATCTAACAGTAACTTACCAGAGCTTCTCTACTCTAGTTCATCTCTCCCTCTCCAACTAAACTTAGCTTCCTTTTAGAGGGCTTCAAAGCATCCTAGGATCATGGGGAATGGAGCACATTGATCATTGTGTTGGCACTGGACGTACATATTCTACCATCTCTACTATGCTATGTCTTTAATGCATATTCACTATCTCATGTGCCCACTTCCCAATGTTACTTGATTCAAAAGGAGCCACTTGTATTTAATGGCCAATCACTATCCCATGCACTTGATTCTTGGTGTCAATTGATTCAAAATGGATTTTTTAGCTACCAGACAACTAGCACCATTAGAAGATAAAATAAAAATAATCCACCATGATTGCATCATGCCTAGGTATTCAATGAGTTGTTATGGGTCCACTACTTATCTCAAAAAGAATCCCAACATTACCCCATACAAAAATGCTAGTCCACCCTCAGACTAGGCTTCTAGTGCCTTAGCCGTGTAAAACACGAGCATACTCTACTATAGTTCTACCTTGAAGTCTTCATATCCCTAAACTATGAGCTTGATTTCTTTAATGGCACCATTGATCTCTGTATAGATAGCCTCAAATATGAGCATGCTAGTGTTGTTAGCTACCAGCCAGCTAACACCATTAAAAGATAAAATAACAATCATCTACCATGATTACATCATGCTTAGTTATTTTATAAGTTGGTATGGGTCCATTACTTAGCTCAAAAAGAGACCTAACATTACCCCATACAAAAATGCTAGTCCACCTTTGGACTAGACTTCTAGTGCCTTAACCGTGCAAAACTTGGGCACGCTCTGTTGTAGTTCTATCTTGAAGTCCTTGTAACCTTGAATTGAGCTTGATTTATTTAATGGCACCATCGATCTCTATAGAGATAGCCTCAGACATGATCATGCTAGTGTTGTTATCTGATAGATAACTAGCTACCGATTGATTCAAAATGGAGTTATTAGCTGTCAACTAGCTAGTGCCATTATAAGACAAAATAATAATCATCTACCATGATTATATCATACCTAGGTGTTTACTAAGTTGGCATGGGTCCACTACTTAGCTCAAAAAGGGTCCCAACATTACCCCATACAAAAATGCTAGTCTAACCTCGAAATAGACTTCTAGTGCCTTAGCTATGCAAAACTTGGGTACACTCTACTGTAATTATACCTTGAAGTCCTTGTAGCCCTGAATTGTGAGCTTGATTTATTTGATGACACCATCGATCTCTATAGAGACAACCTTGAACATGAGCATGCCAGTGTTATCTAGTTCTTTCCTGAAGGCCTCTAGCCTTTCCTTTGCTTTTATGACCCCACCATATAGGATGGCTCCTTGCTTGATCACCTTTGTTTGAAAGGCATAAAATATTTCTTCCAAGTCTTGCTCCTAAGTTTTTTGTTGGGCACTCAAAGTGTTGACCTATGCCATAATTTGTGTACGCTTAGCCCTACTGATAGTGAATTCTTGCTTCATTAATGCATGCTTCTCCCATTTCACATTTTGGAGGTGCATATCAATGACTGATTCTTGGGTGGAGAAGTTGTAAAAGATAACATTGACATCTTCTGTGCCCTCTTCTAGCTTTACAAAGAGGTCTTCTACCTCATCAAGCTTCTTTTTGAGCTCTTTCTTGATGGTGTCACAAGGGTATTCCTCCTCTTATGGTATTGGATTCATCCATGGGAGTATCTATTCTACTTGTGTGCACACTTTATCAACTTATAAAAGTTTATAAGTGTTAATACCACCCAAAAGGGATGGTTCTACTTCTTCACTATGCTTGGCTATTTGCTTGAGATTAAGCTTCATGGTGTTAATTTCTTCCTTTACCTTTAATGCTATATTTTTCCATTTTGTGGCATGAACATCATTAAAAATGTTCTTACACGCTACCTTGAAGGCCATTTTAAGGAGGGCATTAACCAACCTTACTGGGTTCATATCCTAAAGGTTAACAAGTTGGTAATTGTGCCCCTCCTCTAGGTTTTTAGTGCTTGAAAGTGGTTTCATCATCATCTCAAAGTATAACTCATCCATGTAGCAATCAAGTACAAAGGACACTTGGTGACATGTCAACATTGTGGTAGCTCTAGAGGGCATGTACTCCAACATGTAAAAATCCTCATCCAGGGTGTACCCCTTTTGCGCCTTCTCTTTATAGCTTGGATCAAACTATTCTCTTTCAATGACCAATTCCATCTATTATTGTTCATCTCCACTAGCATTGCTGCCTTCTTTGATGCCTTTTTCTTATTTTTCCTCTTGTAGGGGTTCTTTTTCAGAGTTTTCTCCTTTATCTGTTTCTCCTTTCTGTGGCTCCTTGATGTGAACCTCCTTAGTTTCCTTCTTGGTGCCATTATGTTCTATCCTTACACTCTCTATTTATTTCTTTAAGGCACCAAAATCACCTTTATTATCTCCAAGCACCCCTTTAATACTAGGGCATGCATGTTGTATAGCCTCTTCTACTGGGCTGCTGTGGGCACTAGGCACCTTTTTTGATGCTTTTATTTTATAGGTTCCACACTAGTAGGAACCTTCTTCTATTTCTCCTTTCTAGCCCTTTCCTCTTGGGTCACCTTCATTCCACTTTTATCTTCTTGACCTACACCTTGCACTTATCTTCTTGTGCCTTAAAATTGTTAATGTCAACCCTCTCAATCCCTTCTTTTGTCATGTCAGCCTTACTCATTTCTTCCCTTCTCTTCTCTAGCTCCTGTGACTTCTTAATATCCATGTCATTGAGGCCAAGCTTCCTCCACAATTGTTCATTCCTCACCTCTTCACTTTGAGGTGGTGGGGGAGTTCCCTCGCTAGATGAGGGGTCCTCTTATTTAGGCACAATGTATATGCCTTTCCCTAATTCTACCTCCTTCTCCATCTCCTCTTGCTCCTTTTATGCTTTTTGCACCTCTATGTTTGCCAGGGTGATAGTGGGCATCATAGAAGGAAAATTTGGCTTCTTTTTCTTCTTTATTGAGATAGGAGAAGTCTTTGGTGTGAACTTCATGTGCCTCTTTGAAGGGGTTGATAGAGAGGCTTCATCATTGGAGGCGATCTTAAACGTGATGCAATCCTCTATCTCCTCAAGTGTCTCCCCTTTCTTCTTCTTGGGAGACTTCTTTTCTGCTGGCATCGACATTCCTTCAACATTGATCTTGATGGGGAGATCATTGGTTTCCTTAGTGCTGGGGCCCTTCCTCCTTGGATTCATATCATAGTATAACATATATATGTGTTCGAGTATGGTTACTTATTGAAGGGGGTAGATGTTAGTACGATCCAAATCATTCTCTTCATCCTTTATCACTTTTAGATCTGGGTGTATGAACTGGTACTTTAACCTATTCCTTTCCATGTCCAATTCCTTCACTATAATATCTAATTATTATGCATTGGGGATCATTATGAATGCATCCTTGAAATATTTGGTCAAGAAGGCATATGGGAGCTTCAACCGACCTGATTTGTTGCCATTGACCAGTGCCAAACATACTATGTAGAAGTGATGCATAAAAACAAAGGTCATCATTCTATACATGCTCTTGGGGAGTTCCTAAGAGATGCACCACTCTAGCTCAAATGCCTCCATGTACTTATCAGACCATCCCATCACTTGAGTTTTATACTTTACATTTAAGGAATTGGGGCAAGTGAAATCCTTGTACTTCTACATTAGGGAGTCATTATGTTCTATAAAAATATAGATATTGCCCTCTTCCCCATCTAGGACTCTGATCTCCTCCATGACTATTAATTTTAGAATGGACCCCCACTTGAAGGTATCCTTTGTCATGTGGAAATCTAGTGCATTCTTTACAAGCTCCTCAACAATAAATTTTACAATATTAAACTTTACACGCTGTGCCATATGATAGGCAATGTAGAGGTAATTTTTTGTGACATCGGTCCACTGATTGTCAAGGCAAAGTTTCAAAATTATGAGTTGTACCAATGCCCTCATACTGGGGTCCTTATAATCTTTGATGGGGAATGTGAATCCCCTCTTGTTAAAATTTAGGAGCTTCACCATGTGTTCCACCTCTTTATGATCATTCATCATCTCATGGATATCATTTTTGGCATTTGGGAGCTCGGTTATCCTTCCTATTAGGCACACTAAATTCCTTATGCACCTCCTTAAAAAATATATGTGATTCCCATATATTTGTGAAAGAAACAACTGTATAAGTTACTCTAGCTTTCCAAAGCATGATATCTCATACAACTGAGTTGCAGTTGAGGCCATCAATCTATCTCAGATTGAGACATCAAATAAAGATGCACCATGCTTTGTCTTATTTCCTATATCAACCATCCAATCCAGTGCTATGTCTTGCACATAGATCAAGGTATGGTGGTTATACTCCTTCAACTATCAGGTGTGCACAAAAGAATGCTAATGTTACCCTGCTAAGACTTTTGAGGGAAATTTCATCACTTGGTAGGAAATCTTTGTCAACATCTCAATGTCAACTTGCATGAAGCTGACTCTTACTGGTGGTGCTACTATTCTTATAGTGACTACTTCTACTATTTACATCTTGCTTTAGAGCTTGTTGCTGTGGACTTGATCCCTTTCATTTCTTTCCCATCCTGAATCTATTGGTATTTAAACATGGTAGGTTTGGTTTGCTAAAGCCTTGAATGGTTAGTGGCACTTCATAGTCATGAGATCTATGATTGTACCTTAAGCTGTAAAGCTTCGTGAGCTGTTAATGGTGGCTGAGGCATTAAATTATCTTTTATTTTGATTGGTTCATATGGAAATCTCTCCCTATACCTCACTACACCAGTCTTAAAATGAATGTAATTTCCCTTGCTTCACAATCATTCACTTTTAGTGTCTGTAGGTGCTCAAATTCTCACTCTAGTAGGGTTTTTGTGCTTCAACTCTCTAGTTTTCCTATTTTGTATTTGGTTTTCTTGACATCTCACATTCACACAAAATTTGTAACTAAAACCACTCTACTACTTATTATTTTATACCCTACTTCCATATACCATCTTTAATATAGGTGATTTAAGGTGTGGTGACATCTAAATTTCTTGAACAACATAAAATTACATGAAATCCATGAAAATATTCTATCACCAATGTATTTAATGTGGATTTTAGTGCCTTCACCATCACCTCATTCAATGCTCCTAATGGTATTTTAGTGAAGTGACTTGTGGTTCAAACAGTCACTTCCTTCTCAAATCTGGTTGGATGCCAACTATCTTTGATGATTATCCTTCTACATTTTGTTTACTTGGCACAACCTTCACTTTTCTTGTGGAAACCTGGGTATAGTGCTTCACATGCATGTGATTCAGCCTTCTTGATTCCATCTTCCCTTCTTTCTATGCTTCTATTTCAAGCACGCTTATCTATCTTGGTTGGTTTCTTGTGCTTCATCTTGCCTTGGCCTATCCTACCCCATAAAAATCCCTTGTGCTATCCATGTAGCGCTTGCACATGATCATATTGTGCATCTTCACTCTCTCTCTTGTTCATGATCATGTTGTGCATCTTAGCTTGGCTCATATTTATTCTAATTCTATGAACCTCCATGCTCCCAAAAACTTAGATGTCTAGCCTTAGGTGCTTAGAAATCAAATGGGTTTGACTCACCTAACTAGAATTATATGGGGAAACACCAAAGTAGTTCTTCCTTAGGCCTCTAATTTCCCTACAATTTGTATCTTATACACCCTGATCTTGAGCATCTTCCTCTTGAGTATGGTGATTTTCACATGCCCACCACTTAGATGTCTGGCCTCAGGCACTTTAGAAAGTGTAAGGGTTCAACTCACCTTTTGAAATTATGGAAGAAAGGATAGATGAACTTCTACTTGGGCCTTAAAAGTGCCCTACATCTAGGATCTGGTGTATAGAGTTATGGTGCACTCTCTTTGTTTAAATATGACAATCCTCACTTACCTAAAAACTTAGGTGTCTAGCCTTAGGCATTTAGGAAGTGCTAGTGCTTGATTTACCTAGCTAGAAGTATGAGTGAAGTGTCAGTAGACTTTCCTAGTGGGCTTCAAAACACTGCTTTTTTACTCTTTACACTACTACCTAAAGAACAAAACAAAATAAAACAAACTATTTGGCTTGTGCTAAATGTTATTTTGGCATCTCAACTCAAACTAACTAGTGACCAAGAAATCAATGTTATCATGGTGTAAGCACCATTTTATTGATGATATAGCTTTAACTATTTCCATTGAAATGCGTAGGGAGCATTTTGCCAGTCAACATGCGTAACTTGCATGCACCTATCTCCAATATGTGGCGGATGACATAGGGGCATATACACCTTATATGTA
This sequence comes from Torreya grandis, assembly GCA_037957365.1. Classification (NCBI taxonomy): domain Eukaryota; kingdom Viridiplantae; phylum Streptophyta; class Pinopsida; order Cupressales; family Taxaceae; genus Torreya; species Torreya grandis. The sequence continues at coordinate 4,506,823 of JARHVA010000429.1, forward strand.
GTTTTTCTAGGTGCCTGATATACTTGGAGTCATAAAGCAAAATGAATGTTCCTTCTTTTAGTATCTTATTATTTATATGCTTGTCATGCCAGAGCTTCTGGTGCACCTTTTGTATTTTCTAGCTCTACTTTGCTTGGGCACACATCTCATCTAAATGTTGTAGGTCCTCTAGCCTTGCGTTTAGTGACTCTTGGTCATCTAATTGACCAATGCATGTGATGTGCAATGATGGTGCCAATAGATCCATCGATAGGATCACCTCAATTCCAAACACCAGTTGAAATGGTGTAGCCTTGTTCAGGTGCTTGTAGGTTGTGCAATATGCCCACAACACTTATAACACTCGATCATCCCAATCCTTGTGACCAACATCACATATCTTTATGAGGCACATCCCTAGAATAATGTTGAATGCCTCAGCTATGTTGTTTGCTTATAGATGATAAGGGGTCATTTTTTGGTGTGCCACCATATACTCAGTCGATAGGATGCACACTATTTCATTGATAAAATGAGTTCCCCTATCACCAGTCAGATTGAGTGGGCATCCATATCATCTTATTATGTTTTCCCATATGAAGTGCATGAAAGTGGTGGTTATGTAGTCTTTTATCAATATGGCCTTGGCCCACTTGGTGAAATAATCTATAAACACCATAATATAGCTTAAAACTATGCGTCATGCTACGAGATTTATCAGTCCAACAAAATCAATGGCCTATTTCTCCAATGGCACCTAAACAAGAATGAGGATGAGGGGCATCTCATCCTGATGGTTAGGCTTCCTTGTGCACTAGCATATATCACATGCCTTGGTGTTATTCTTTACATCTTGAAATAGGGTTGGCCACCACAAGCCTGATTGTAGTACTTTTCATGCCATTATGTTTCCTATGCAATGGTGTCTTGCTATCCCCTCATGCACCTCATGAAGGATGGAGTCCCTTTCATGCTCATGACACATCAGTGTAACACTTCATATCTACTTAGTTTATATAATTATTTGCTAAAGAGCTAAAAGGGGGTGGCACAAATTGCTAGCTATTTCTTCTCTTTATTTGTCATAGTCTGAGGCACAACTCCAAATGTTAGAAAGGCAGTGATCTCCACCAAATCCTTGAGGATGCACTGGACTCTCACAGTTGCATGTCTGACATGTCATCCTCAATAGGCACCAATGCATCACTAGAATTGATGCAGGATAAATGGTCTAGCCCCAAGTTCTACTTTCCAAGCTTAACACCAATAGAAAACTAGAACTCCTAGAATAGAGCTATCCATTGGTATATGCACCCATGTAAAATAGGCTTATTCACAAAGTACTTGATCTCCTCATGATTAATGAAAAATATGAATGGGGTTACCAATAAATATTGTCTAAATTTTTTCAAGGCATAGACCATGGTGAGTGCCTCACATTCTATCATTGTGTAACTATGCACTACTGAGGTCAAATTTCTGTTGGTGAAGGAGATGGGATGATCCATCTTACCTTCGCCAGGTTGTGCCAAGATGGCATCAATCATAGAGCTAGAATCATTGGCATGGATATGAAAAGGCATAATCCAGTTAAAGAAATATAGAATAGATGCACTAGCCAACCTAAGATTTAGGGTCTCAAAGGCATCCTCTTATGCTTCACCCTAGTAGAATGGTCCATCCTTACACAAGAGTTCTTCTAATAGCACTACAATATTTGCATAACTCCTTATGAATTTTATATAATACCCATAGTGGCCAAGAAAGGCATGAATGTCTATCTACGTGGAAGGAGTTTAGTGTTGAATGATGATGGCAATCTTTGTTGGATCAATAAGCAAACCATCCTTATAGATGATGTGCCTGAGCAGGATTCCAAATGGTGTTATGAAGATGAATTTTTTTAGGTTAGGGATATCTGAAGCTACCTTCACCTATCAATAATTAGGTGTTGGTTGTCACAATGGTCCTTGATGAGGCCATACACCATCCAATCATCTAGATAGACTTAGAGGAACCTATGGATGGAAATTTTGAATACGATGATCACCACTTTGGAGAACACAGTTGGTGCATTATTGAATCCAAAGGGCATTATGTTATAATCAAAACAACCCCATTCAGTCACAAAGGTTATTTTGGGCTTGTCTTCCTCCTTAATTTGGACTTGGTGGTAGCCAGAGAACCCATCAGTGAAGGTGTAGATCTCGTAGCCTATGATGCCTTCCAAGACTTCATCAGTGAATAGAGTTGGGAAGGGATCATTTACATAGGCAACATTCAAAATTATATAATCGATGCAAATGTAAATGTGCCCATATTTCTTGATGCTTATTACCATTGGGCTCACCCACTTGGACTCTTGCATAGGGAAAATGACCCCTACAACCAACATTACATTAATCTCTATTTTGACCTTGATGTGAAGGTTGGGATTCATCCTGTAGGGGTACTTTTTGACTGGTCTTGCATCATTGATTAGTTTTATGCTAATATTCCCAAGGCATGGGTGCATGCCCTTCATATCCTGATAAGTCTTAGGGAAAAAATATTAGAACTCCTTTAGGAGGTCTATATGTGTGATAGCTTTGCATCAAACTAATAGGTGCTTATAGTGGCCATCTTTGGATCTCCTTCTGCATTGATGTCCACTTTGATGGTCTTTAGTGGTACATTGGATGGTTCATTCTTCTCTTGGTGTGAGTCCTTAATTTTTTGAGTTCCCTCTGTTGTCTCTACATGAAGATGAGTGGGGTATTCTTCACTAGGAGATCTATCATTTATTTGGCACACGAGTTTTCTTTTGGTGGTCAGTGCTTTCTAGTAGCACTCCTTTCAAGTTTCATCATCTTCTTTGCTTGAGTCACTGTTGAAAGTCTGTTCCTCAAAGAAATTTAGGAGTGCTAGCCCTTTTTCCCTAAACATGTCTTTCAAGTGCTCTTTAAGGATTGCGATGTCATCAAACACTTCCCTTTGAATTACTTACAGTGGCTCGACCAACTCTAAGTTCTATGAGGAAAAAGAGAAAGTGTGTACAAAATTTTCCTTAAGGGCCTCCAAATTGGTTATCTCTTAGTGCATCTCATTTACCACATACCATGCTCATACCCATGTATTTAGAGTCCCATAAAAGGTGTGCACCCATAATTTATTTAGGGTAGTTACACCATAGTCAGTCTATGGCTCTTCACATAGGGTACATATACCATGGGGTCAGAGCCACCAAAGTACAACAAGATATCCAAATTCTTGTTACTCCTGAATCTAGTGCAAATAAATGCTTTTACCTTTGGATAGGTTACCAAGTTAGACCTTTGTACTGCACACCAATGCATGATAATGCTTATCAAGGTATACATTAGTGTGCCCATTCTGTCTGCCTCCTTGAAGATGCATGCTTCAAGGTCATTAATATACCTTTCCACTATGTTTCTCCCTTCAAATTTTGGGAGCACTGGAAGCTTGGCTCTACTCAAGTGAAGTACCCCCTTTCCTTTCTCTTCATTGCATGGGCCCCATCATTTTGGGGTATGAACAACTAGACCTAGCCCATCCTCATAAGATTTGGTACCCTTGCATGCACCAATTAACATATACAACTAGTGGCCTCATATGCCTCTTCAACCCATCAATCACAAGTGTTGTTGGTGGTGTCCAAGATTGATTGCCCATCCTTCCAAGAAAGAACTTCTTGATTAGAAGTATGTATATTCTCGATGCCTTGTGTTGTGATGTTATATTTTTGGTTGATCTCATCCTTTACATCAATGATCTCTACATAGGGGGTCCTTGGTCACTTGAAAGGGGGATCATTACCCTTTCATTTCCATTTTCAAAAGTCATGTATCACTTCTTGAAGTGCATATTTGCATTGTTGGCATAACACCAAGGCCTTCCTAGAAACCCTACGTAGTTATCCTATTTAGCGAACTTGATAACCTTGAAATCAGTGTGGAAGTCATTACCCATAATATCTACAATGGTGCCCTACATAATTTTGATCAGATATGCTCGAGTCTTTTTGGCCATGAAAAGTATATGGGGAGAAGGTCTCAAGGCTGGCCTAGTCATCTTCTCCCATGCGTTCTTGGTCAGGATATTAACCTTTGTACCGGTGTCAATCAACACCTCATAGATAGACCATCCATCAATGGTGGAATTTACTAGTAACTCTTGGTCATAATCCATGTTTTGAGTATGCCTTACTTCATGTGCCTACTCCATATGCAATGTAACAACTTCAATTACGTGGGGATCAACAACTTCATTTAGATTTCTCCCTACATGCTCTAAGAGTAATTTTTTTAGTAGGGGAAGAATCCCATCTATTTTTAGGAAGTGTAGGATTTCTATCATCTCTTGTACTTCAGTCTCCTAGCTATCTTGATTTCTATGTAAGGCGATAGCTTGCTCTTCTAGATCTCTGACTAACTAGAGTTATCCTTACAATTTTTTTATTATGCTTATGGCTTGTTGCAAGATGTCCTTTTAACACATAGGGTCAGGTTAGGGTGAAAATTTTAGCTCATGATATGTTATGCACTCGATGTGTCTTGGTTCACCATATTCTAGGCATAGCTTTTATGTTGGTGTAGTTGGTAGCTGAGTGGTGAACCCACTCTATGTGGTTGCCTTTACTTTGATTGAATCTATGCATGCTAATTGAACCTTTGGAGCTCATCTAATATCTTTAGGCTCACACCTGATCATCCTTGCATGCTTGTCAATGCCCATTTTACCTTGGGTCAAATTTTTATACAAGTCAGGGCACTCCTTGACTGCATGCAATTTTTAACAATACGCACACATTAGATGTGTCAAGAAATTGCATTGATAGTACTCAGTTAACCCATACTTATAACATGATCATGATGGGAATCTTCCTCTACTGCATCCTCCACCTCACCTCCTACCACCTCTTTAGTTCTCATAGTTGGTATTCTATTGGCCATAACCCTCATTTCCCTATTTCACCTACCCCCTAGCTATTATAGTTGCATGTTGTATGCCTCTATCCATGTTTTGGTGCATCTCATCAATTACTCAGTAGTTAACTATGTTGTGAGTTTAGGCATCACACAACTTGTAATAGATGGTTGTGTTGACTTGACTAACACATTGTAATAAGGGGAAGTTGCAAACATCATGCACCTCAACAAAATTCATCACTAAGAAGCATTGTGTGCACATTCCTCCATGAGAATTTATTTCTATTATGACCCTTCATATTGTAATCGATGTACCACAATATACTTAAAAAATCTTGTGATGCCTCCATGAATGGGCTAATGCCTGTATCAACACTCCCAACCACCTTGGCTCTAAGCATGGCTTCAAACACTACCTAAGGGTCTGTGAATGTTTTCATAGATATCACCCTTCTAAAAGGCACTAGTAATCCCATAACGAACCATTGCATATGCTTGGGGGGGTGAATATTATAAGGGAGCTTGGAAAGGATAGTCTTGAATATAATGTCATATAATCACACACTCTCTGATAATCCCTGGTTGATCTCCTTAAGTGTGAAAATGATCTACTACTCAAACTTAAGTATATCAAACTCCTTCATGAAGGCTCCCTTCAAAGTTTCATAATCAACCATAACCTGGTTAGGGTCAAACTTCTTATACCAAGTATGGGTGTGATCAAGAAAGGTTGTCACAAACTAGGTTACCTTACACTCAAATTGGGTTATTCCCTGAGTGTGCCTTTATAATTCAAAATTGAGCACATGTTCTATGGTGTTCTCTATGCCTCAATACTCGAGCATGTGCATGGCCATGCCATAATAGATCTGGGGTTGGGGAGCAGCCAATGCTTGGGGTGATTTTCCTCCTAATATTTATCTTGGCATTGGTCCTTTGAGGCCTCTAACCACTAGGCTAAGCACTAGTCCCATGGTTACTATTAGCACCAGAGAAGATTATAACGCTATGATACTAACTAGTGGTACAGGGCCACTCCCTATGAGCTGTTACCTAGGCTATGTCGCTGATATTGGTTGAACTAGGGTGCTTACACTTACATTCTATGTATTCAGGATAACACCTCAAGGTCTAGAGGTATATTCACTTACCTTATCGTAAAAGATAATTTATTCAATCACAAAGTTTTGGTCTAAATTTGTAAAGTGATCAAAGTCTAAGTCGATAATGAGGTCAATTGTCAATATTCTATCTTCCTATGGGGGATATAATGCATAAGCTTATGCTTCAAGTTTAATGGGGGTAGGTACATCTGGTACATCTCCAATGGTCAAGTTATGAAGGGACCCCAAGCATTCACCCATTAACTTTGGAGTTTGTTCCAAGGCTTTAAGGGCTCCTTCCTCTGGGCATGACCACCATTCAAGAGATCCTTCCCCATGCTCTTCCTACTCTCTATGGGTCCTCTTGACACTTTTAGGTTCTATATCTTCTATCAGTCCGTACCTCCTCTTGTTATAAAGCTATCTCTCAGGCTCTTGATTTTCAATCTGCTCTTCCCCTTCCATTACACCTCACCTACACGTTCCCTTCTTCTCTGTTATGCTGCTCATATGTGAGAGGAATTTATCCTTCAATGCTCATTATTTCAAAGCCATAATCCATCATCATCTTCTTGAGTTCAGTGCTAAGTTATTTCACAAACATTCTTCTGGGATTGCATGAGAGTTGGTATTCTACTTCTTTAGGGTGAGAGTACATCAATACCACAAACTCAAACATGTAGCTATTTAGTGCCCCTTGCCATCATTTGTCTACGACTCTAATCCAGGTGGCATCTAAGTTTTCAAGCCTTTCTAGGCATTCTTTCATCCACTCAAGGTGTCATCCATATCTTTTACTTCTATGGGTCACATAAGAAACCAACCAACAATACACTTACTATGGTAGTTCACAAATGAAAAACTTGTACATGGCATCATACAAGTGGTTCTAGACCCACTCCCTTGGGTTATGCACTCTACAAGTTGGATGCCTCAGTGTAAAGCTATCTTATACTCATTTTATCTAGTGCTTGATGTTCTCAAGGGAGAGTCAAAACATTATCTTGGTGCATCATTATAGCAATAAAATTCAACAAGTCTCGGCAGTAAAACCAAAATATTATAGAAAAGTAGGTGTTTTGATCATAGGCCTAGTCACATGCTTACCTAGCTATCCAAGTCAAATTTAGGCTTGTTATAGAAGGGTGCAAGACTTATCTAATCCTATGACACTCAACATTTAGCACTCGACTATGATGTCATCAATATACATAAGGTGCAAGCCTTATATTCTCACTCAAAGTGCAATGGAGAAGTGACTAGGGTCTATGTTGGGCTAGTTGTGCCATGGCACAAATCTATTCTTCAAGGGCTTGGGTTAGTACAAAAATGGTTATGAATTCATGGGATCAAAGGCATTTGGGTGCTTGAGGGCCAACTAGGTATCTGGCTAAGGGGCTTAGGTATAGACTTTCACTTAGGCATGGGTATCAATTCAGGGCATAGGGTCTTAACCATACTTAGCAAATTTGGTTTAAAACATACTATTATTAACTTTTGATAGGGTTCCTAACTATCTTATATGGTGTCATGTTAGTCTATTATCTTACTCATCCTCTCCCTAGTCCTTGTTGAGGTCAACCCCTTATGTACTAAGCTAGTGAACTTGAGTCAAAGGTTGGTCAACCTTAGTCAAAGGTATTAAAAGGGTCAAATGGTGTTGAAAATATCCTAATATTATACATTGAATATTGGGTTTTCATGAGCATTCTAGACATATGGTCTATAGGTTCAAAAGAGAAGCAAAGCTCATAATTGAATTATCTTTGCTCTAAGATAAAATAGGGTTTATTAGATAAAACCTAAGGGTTTAAGTCATGACATCAATAATATTTTATATTTTGATGTTGAATATATATAGCCACATTCTTATTTTTTAATAAAAACTCCATGAGCATGATTTAAGATCTATCAAATGTAAATTAAATGTTAAATAAATAAACATATAATTTCATGGTGTTTGGATGCAGCAAAGTCTCAAAATCATTTCATACAGACACTCTTCCTACACTTTGGGTCTTATACCTCTATAGGATATAGTGTTTAAGGGATATAGTACTATAGATAGGTTGGATGATAGTGTTTTAGTGTTTAACTATCATGGTCACTTTGATACTAGATGGAAAAGGCATATTATTGTATCATTACTATTCCACCTGAATGTATCTAAAATTCTTCATAATTTCAAAATACTCTCATGCACACCACTAGCATAAGATTACTTCCAAATGAAAGGGGTACACACAAACTCTATGTACACCTAGCAAACGAAGATAAGATAATAAATAATTAGGAGTCGTGATGTTGTTTTCAATGAAAAAGTGATGTATAGTGATCAGCTCAAGACGCTAAATCAATCTGAGCAGAGCAATAGAGAATTGAATGAGGTGACGGTCCAAAATGAGCTCACAGGAAAGAATAATCATAGATAGGAAAACATAGAGATTGACATCGGTTAGGCAGAGCACTCTTTTTGCAAGCTGGCCCATGTGCGCTCTTAGCCTTGGGAAGAGGGAGTCGTCTGATTGTCAATTCCTAATTTGACTTTAGTGTTCCACATTAATGTGAAAAACATGGCCTCACCTCTTTTTTTCCACTTGAACTACTCTTTTCAAGGCATTTACATAGCTTGTCTACTCATAAATGCAAACTGGCCCATGTGCGCTCTTAGCCTTGGGAAGAGGGAGTCGTCTGATTGTCAATTCCTAATTTGACTTTAGTGTTCCACATTAATGTGAAAAACATAGCTTGTTATTACTATTTCAAAAAATGGAAATGGAAACTGCCATGTTCTCCAACCAATCATTCCTTTTAAAATGATCTCTGATCTCTATAGATAAGTTGTATATGTGCGAGCCATAAAGTAAAAAATATTAAAATTAAGAAGGGGCACTTTAGAAAACAAACTTGTTAATCATGTCATTATTTTATAATACCATGCGCATTTAATGATTGTATGGTTTAAATTAAATTATTTAAGATTTCAACTTTTCCTAACCTGCCCTTTGTTGATGGATCTTTCCATTCTATCTATCTATCTATCTTTCTATCTTTCTATCTTTCTATCTATCTATCTATCTATCTATCTATCTATCTATCTATCTATCTATCTATCTATCTATCTATCTATGTATCTAGATAGATAGATAGATAGATAGATAGACAAATAGATAGATAGATAGATAGATAGATAGATAGATAAAGTATACCCATAGCCTAGGGTTGTTCCCATTTTATGGTTTAGTTAGAAGGAGCCTAAAGAACTCCCCCATGTGTGAAAATTAAGACCACAATAGTTTTTGGCATGCCCAGTGGAACCTTTTATCCTTGGAATAGATAAATTTTAGAGATAATGAATTTAAACTAGGGTTTCAAATGAAATAGAAAATCCATAGTATTTTTTCCATCAGATTAAAAGTTAATATATGGTCCATAGAAGATAGAGGTGAAGGTGAACCTACCCCAAAAATTCTATAGCTTTTCTACCTATCACATAATAGTGTTCCCTAATACAGCCTGAATTAGACCTTTCTGTATCTTATCTCCTAACCCATGGACCTTAACCAGATCCCAAACCACTTACTGACCCAGTTTACAAGTTGACTATGTAATTGTTCACGGTGACTATGTGTATAAAATGTTGTTTGAACAAATTATGCTTAAGCAGAAGGGTACTATGTTGGTTATTGGAATTTAATGGGGACCTATAGATCATATGGAATGGTTCCATGATTTTGGTATTAGTTATGTGTTCTTTTTTGTTTGATGAAGTGCTAAAGGAGTGAATGGGTTCACATGAGACCTATAAGGGCTACAAGGGCCTAATTAAAAGGTGTAGTTGCTTAAAGGTGACCCATAGATGGTATGACCAACATATGAAGATTTTTTTTGATCTATGTTTTGATGTACATAAAATGAAATATTTTAGAAAATTCTAAAAATCAAGACCTATGCATGATATGTGTAGTTTATTTACATCAGTTGATTTGTGCTTAATATATGAAATACTTCTCTATATCTAGTTTTAAATCAATATGATTGAAAATTTTACTTGAGCGAGTTGAAAAATATATATGTTGTCACTCCTATATGCAGTTATAGGTGGTGATACTTTTTCAGACCCACAAATTGTACATAGACAAAATTGCACTATCCACACAGTAATGCAATGTGATCTTATGGGCTTGATCCAGTTTGTTTAAATCACAAGCATTTCCTACTGCTATCTTTTAATAACTTGGCATTGTCCCCAGAGATTGAACATTATGTATTTCTACTTCTTGTTTTCTTCGCAGTTTGATGATGATGTTTATATGCCTACTGATGAACCTCATGGGACAATTGAAGCCACGTTGACACGAAAAAACTTCACTAAATTTTCAAAGATGTAGCTGGAATTATAATCTTATGAAAATTATATATATGTATGTATATATATATATATGTATGTATGTATGTATGTATGTATGTATACACACACACACACACACACACACACACAGACAGAGAGAGAGACACACACACATATACATATGTACATACATACATACACACACACACACACACACACACACACACACACACACACACACACACACACACACACACACACACACACACACACACACACACACACACACACACACACACACACACACACATATATATCATTCAATTAAAATCACTCAGCACAAGGATAAACATATCTCAACTGAAGTGTCAACTATAATTATGGTGTGTCAATCAAAAAATTTAACATAGTTAAAGTGTTGGACATTTAGTATTTACTATGGTAAATTAATTAATAATATATTATTATATAATAATAATATATATTAGAATCTTGTTGTGTGTGAGTTTGTAGTGAATAACCCAACTCATTGTTATAGGAGATTGCAAGATATTCTAGAAGATTGAGTGGTTAGTCATATTCCTAGAATATAAGAAATAATAATTTGATATCTTATGAAATAAACTAATCTCATATGTAAAAATCATGTCTAATATTTATTTTTGCCTCTAAAAAATTAACATATTACATGCTCAACAATCAAACTAAGATCATTTCTCAGATAGACCCTCTTAAAGATCTTCTATCCAAAATAGCTCTAACAAGCAGGATGGATAAATGGGATATGTTTCATAGTGAGTTTGATTTAGAGTATGTAAATAAAAAAACAATTAAAGGATAGGTCTTAATATATTTATTATTTGAAGCACCTCTTAATGATAAAGCATCTCTTATTGTAGAGTTTTTAGATGAAGAAATAATGTCCATAGATGAGTCTTTAATTTGGTAGTTATTCTTTGATGGTTCCTTTACCAATCCCATAATGGGGATAGGTATATTTTTAGTCTCACTAGATTGGGATTGCATTCCCAAGTCTTTTAGAATTGATTTGACATAATAAAACATGCAATCCAATAAACATTCACAAAGTGTTCTTCATTAATAGAGTTCAACAACAATACATGTATAGTCAATATAAATTGAGAAAATGTTCAACATAAGCTGCTAAAGGCCCAAGCTCATAGGTGAGCTTGGCATTACAAAGCAAAGCATCAAAAAGCATCTTCAACTAAGTTCTAACATTAATATAAACCATCTAGCAGTAATTCACCAGAACTTCGTTACTCCAATTCATATCTCCCTCTCCAACTAAACTCAACTTTATTTTATAGGGATTTAGAGCATCCTTAAATCATGGGGAATGAAGCATGCTGATCTCTGAGCTAACACTAGAGGTACACATTCTACCATCTCCACTATGTTTTGTTTTTAATGTACAGTTGCTATCCCATGCGACTGTTTCCCAATGTTACTTGATTCAAAAGGAGTAGCTTATCTTTAATGTCCAGTCATTGTCCCATACAATTGATTCTTGATGCCGATTGATTCAAAATAGAGTTATTATCCACCAGCCAACTGGTGCCACTAGAAGATAAAGCAATAATCATCCACTATGATTGCCTCATGCCTAGGTGTTTGTTGAGTTGGCACGGGTCCACTAATTAGCTCAAAAAGGGGCCCAACATTGGGTTTTCCACCTTTAGTCTCTTATGGAACTCTTTCGAGTATACATGTCTGATCTATGACTTGAAAATCTTAGGACTATTAATATCTAAAACTAGAAATAGTAAATATCCCATATACTTGTACTTCATTTTATCAAATTTCAGATACTTGAACATTGATTCATAGGTTACGGTTAATAGTTTGAGTGGGTTTGGAAGGAAGAAATGCTGATGAGGTTAGAATGATTAGGTTTCATTGGTAATGAGATATATTTCTCAAGTGTAGACATTATTTTTAAATTATATAACACCTTAGTCTTATACACTTGGCAAATACATATCATGGATGTACCTTCCTCTTTTAGACATTCTTACTACCAAAAAGATCACATACCTTATCTCTTTGGGCCAATTAATTATCTCTTATTATGAATATTATTATTCTAATGACCCATTCTTCTATCATGCTCAAAATTCTACAATCATGCTTATCTTATGTCTCTCCATGTTTAGGACTTGTGCCTATTTTACAACTTTTTGGATACTTGTGTCCTAATTAGATGCCTATGTTGATGCTAGTGTCCTATTATAATACAAGTGTCCAATGCCCTAAATTAATCCAATTTACAAATGAAACATATTACTATGGTCAACCTAAGTGATTTATAGTAAGATATTCTACAAAAGCATTGGTATGTATGCATGATCAATCCTTATTCATTATTCACCTAACAACTTATTACCTCTCAAAAGACAACTTATAAGAGGCATTCAATCAAAAATTCAAATGAGCAACTGTATTTACCTTATTTATATATTACTCATAGGGACAACACATATACAAGTTTAAAGTACTGAAGGAGAATCCCATGAGCCACACTTTCCAAGTTAAAATCTAGGTCACTCCATGTAGTTGGTTGTTACACATTACATCCTTATACACACACAAGCCAACACATAGGGGATAAATACATAATTTTGAGGGCCTCTTTATTTTATTGGTTATGTAGGTAACACTAATTGATAGAGGGGTCTTTGGGGTAACTCAACATTATGTGCCCGCTAACCCATTTTTCCTATAACCACTATGAAGATGAAAAACTAGGGTTTTTATATTTAAAAAGGAGTGACTACCCATGATATAGATATGAGCACACTAGATTGAAAGTGACTAAAAACCCAAAATATTCCAAGTGGTCACATCTAAATCCAATAGGTATTCTATATAGGACACCTGTATCCAAGTTAGATAGAAGTGCTGATACAACCATCCAAGGTTGATGAAAATGTTTAAATCCATAAAAGTTATTAATATAGGATCTAATGATTGATCTAGACTCCACTTCCAGCCTTATTCCTTCTTTTTATGATCTAGATTTGTATTAACATCTGAACCAACTAAACATCTTATTTTCATTATCATTGCATTATATAATATAACTACACTTTCTATTTTAAACATATTTAAAAATAATAAATTCAATATATGTTTATCTAAGTTTTCAAATTAATTGGATTAATTTAAAGATACTCTACCATCCTTATTCCCTAGGATATCTCTACCCATTTAACCCTAGATGCCCTGATGATGCAGGAGCATCCTTTAAAGGATGACATGATTTGGTCAATTTTTTTTATGGTTAATTAGGTGTTTAAAGAATGTTAATATTCTTAGGACACAATTTGGCATGTTTTTCAAGTGTCTAAGGGTGCGTAGGTAGGCTAGATTTTCAAATTGGCATTTTCTTACCAATTTTGATAATTTGAATTTTTGAAAGGTTTTGGTCTAGTTTGAGTGTTGTAGGAGTAATTTACAGTAATCCTCAAAGTGTCAAAGGGGTTGATGTGATTCCTTGAAGACACCATGTGTCTAACATGGGTTTTAATGCATACTTTTATGTACATCAATCTTAGTATTTGTTTTAAAAATACAAACTTGCTTGCTAGTGACCATTGGTAAGGCAAAGGGTGGTTAGAGTAGTTATAATTGTTATAAAAATTGTAAATTTTTGTGTTGAAATATATATTGGATTAATTAAAATGGGAGAGGAGTTAAAGGTCCTAAAGATCAAGAAAGGAATTCCTCATGTTGGTAGAAAGAAGACTGTATACCCTATTTTCCTAGATGTGTACAAAAAGAATGATTGTATGTGAATGCTCAAAGAAGGAAAACTTAATAAATATATGCTTCTAAGGTTTATATTATCTTTAGTGAGTTTTTTATATGATTAATTAACATTATCAAGCATTTATTTATTAGTTTCAAAGTTTGTTGTGAACTGGATTCATGTTACAGACCATTTTACCCTATTTTCTATGTTGAGGAGGTAGTTTATACTCTCTGTGTTAAGAAATATTGAATGGAATACAAGAATTGTTGGTAAGAAATGTTTGAATTAATTAAAGGTTCCTAAGAAATTTTTAGTTGGTAGATAGTGTCTAAACACACAGTTAGTGCAAGAAATTGAGATTAAAGTGGAACATAGACATTAATTTAGACTCCCAGCATTTGAAAATTTTTAATAGAGAATAATAGACTTGAGAGAATTGGTAATTTTTTTTGAAATTGGATTGAAATGTTAATGAAGGAAATCTCCTCTTGGGCTCATGTAGACATAGTTAACCCTGAACTAGGGTTTAAAGAAACAAACTTGATTTCCAAGAATTTACACTAGAAAAAGTTCTTAAAACTTGTTAGTTTGAAAGGGGTACAAGTATGTTAATATATTTTGAAGGTTTTGAGTTGATCCCCTATGGATATGTATAGTTATACAAGATTGTGTGACTAGGTATGAATAAGGCCTTTTTAGGCCTAAATAGAGACATAAAAAGAGACAAAAGAGTAACATCCCATAAGAGACAAGACTTGAAAATTTATAGAGATAGAGATTACAAGGTATAGGGTGTCTTAAAATCCCATTAATTCCTCAATGTCAGATTGTACCTATTTGTACAAGGAAGAAAAGCCTTAAAACAACCTACAAGGACAATCTGCTCAAGACAAAGAAGTTTTATATGATATGAGAGATGTGATGTGTTGTATTGTAAATTGCTTAGGTGGATCAATAGGGTTTTCATGAGATTGATAAATATTATAAGAACCATTGAATAATTAGAGAGCCTTTGAGTCTTTGAAGGAGAAAATGAACCTAAGAGCCTTTGTTCAAAGAGTGGTATATTGAAACAAGGAATAGGTGTGAGTTGTTGTATTTTCCTTTACATCATTTGGTATCAAAGATTAGAATCTCTTGAGAGGAGAGTAAGGAAACATTGTAGGTAGAGGATAAGGAGCAAAAACTACCTAAATAAGTTTTCAAGCAGTTGATAAACTAGTTGTGGAAGTGAGAAACTTACAGGCAAGGTTGTAAGCCATGGAGTTGGCTAAAAAGAGGAGATGAACATAGGATATGTAAGTGAAGGAGAGGATGAGGGTCCTCACAAATAAGTAACATAAGGAGATGAAGGTAGAGTGGAAGAGAGGTTTAAGATCAATCTTTAGAGTGACTTCAAAACCCAAGATGGAGGTACCAATTTATGAAGACAATCTTAATGTGGAAGACCTGGTTGATTAGATCACAACCATGGATAATTACTTTGATTATGAAGAGGTAAATGAGGAAAATAAGGTAAAATTTGTAGTAACAAGGCTAAAGGGTCATGCATCCTTGTGGTGGGATGACATATATGAAGAGAGAAGAATAAGGGGAAAAGAGAAGATAAGGTCATGGGATAGGATGGTGGCCAAGTTGAAAGGAAAATTCATGTCTAAAGACTATCAGAACCACTTGTTTAGGGGGTTAAAAAATATAATAAAAAAGGAAATAACAATGAAAGAGTATACAGAGAAATTCTACAAGCTAAATATTTGAATAAGACACATAGAGGAGGATGCAGAGAAGCTTGCTAGGTACATCAATAGCTTGAAGTTTGTCATTCAAGATGACATAAACATATTATCACCAAGAACAATAGAGGAGGCCTATCAAGCCCTATTGAGGACATATGATAAATTTTATAGAAGGCAGTCAACTAAACAGAGGTAGAGGTGGTAAAAGCTATAGAGGTAGAGGCCAGGAAGAAACAAGAGGACAACCAGGTAATATAAGTCAATGGTAAGGTCAAAGTAAAGAATTTGGTAGCATTTTAGAGAGTTCAAATCAATCCAGTAGAGGTGGTTATGGATATAGAGGTGGAAGATCATATGGTAGAGGAAGGACAATAGTTGGTTTATAAACAAGTGATTTAAGTGCAACAAATTTGTAGGGCATAGATCATATGAGTGTCTAGAAGTCATCCAAAGTGGCAACTCTTGGAATGAGAGTAGAAACCAAGTGGCTCAAGAAGAAGAAGAGAGTGTAGATTCATTGCCCAACTATTTAGAAGAACCTAAAATAGGAGAGAGCTTGCTGATGAAGAGATTTATTTTGAAGACCAGCCATGAGGAGAGAGGACCACCACAAAGAAAGATGTTGTTCAAGACCATGTGCAAGAGTAAAGGTATATGTTGAAAAGTCATAAATAAAAATGGTAATACAGATAATTTTGTGTCTTCCTTGATGGTAGTTAAGCTAGGATTAGAAAGTAATAAGAATCCAAGTTCATACAAAGTCTCTTAGATTCAAAACAATCATCCAGTGATAGTGAATGAAAAATGCTATGTAGACTTGCATGTACGTGGGTATAAGGACAAAATCTTATGTGATGTAATTCCCATTGATGTGTGCCACATCATCTTTGATAGACCATGGAAATATGAGAGAAGAGATATGTATAATGGGAGAGCCAACACTTATACCATTTAGAAGGATGACAACAAATACATGCTAACCCCATTGAAGGAAAATAAAGAATTGAAGGAGACACCAAGTAGTGTGATGATGTTTAGAGAGAAGGAATACTTTCCAAAGGAAGTCAGTTCATTAAGGTCAAAAGTGTGATAGCTGAAAGCAAGAGCTAAGGTGAAGACAATGTAGTACAAGTTACAAAAGCAATAAGAGAAGGTGCAAAAGTTAACAAGAATATTGAGGTGTTGAATGCAAGCAATAAAGTGCTGTTACAATCAGACCAAATGGAAGAGCTATTTTCAAATGTGCATGTGGAAAGGATATTTATAGACTTGTCTTATCACTTATCATGGATAAGGAACATGGAGTATTTAGACAACTTTTTTGAGAAGGTTGGCATGTTGAGAGAGTTTTCTATGAGAAGTGAAGTGACTAATTAGGTAAAGAGTGAAAAACAACAAGAGGAGAATATTAAGGTTGAAGAGGTTGAGAGTATTGTAGGAGAGAGGAGGAAACAACTAGTAGTAGTCCCATAGGCAGTATATCCAAGCATAATAAGGACAACCATGAGAATTCAAGAGTGTGTTTTAAATGAAGACAAGAAAGAGGTTGTTCTAATTAACTTGTGTGTCTCATGTGTAGGTTTTTTATAGGAGAACACCAAGAAGCTAAAGATGGTTACGTTGGAGATCAACATTCAGAGAGATAACCTCAAAGGAGGAAGCAAGGTGGCATTGGTAAAAAAATAAGGAGGTATATGTGTTACTCATATGCCTTGGGATCTAGGGTTAAGTGACATTGCATGGTTGAAGTGAAGAAGAGAGAGACATGCTAAGGAGGAAGTCAATACAAGCTGAAAGTTGCACCTCAGTAGTATGATGCAAGAGCATCCTTCAAAGGTTGACATTTTTGAGTTTTTATTATGATTTGGTCAATTTTTTTGTGTTAAATTATGTGTTTGAAGGGTGTTAAGAGTCTTAGGACACACTTTGGAATGTTTTCCAAGTGTTTAGGGGTTCTTAGGTAGGCTAGATTTTCAAATTGGCATTTTCCCACCAATTTTCATAATTTGAATTTTTGAAAGGTTTTGGTCTAGTTTGAGTGTTGTAAGAGTAATTTACAGTATTCATCAAAGTGTCAAAGGGTTTGATGTGATTGATTGAAGACACCATGTTTACAACATGGGTCTTAATGCATACTTGTATGGACATTAATCTTTGTATTTGTTTCAAAAGTACAAACTTGCTTGCTAGTGATCATTGGTAAGGCAAAGGATGGTTAGAGTAGCTATAGTTATTATAAAACTTATAAATATTGGTGTTGAAATATCTATTAGAATTAATTTTAATGGGAGAGGATTTCAAGGTCCTAGAGATGAAGAAAGGAATTCCTAATGTTGGCAGAAAGAAGACTATATACCCTATTTCTTGTATATGTACAAGAAGAATGACTATATGTGGATGATCAAAGAAGGAAAAATCAATAAATATATTATTATGAGGTTTATATTATCTTTGGTGAGTTTTTTATATGCTTCCTTAACATTCTAAAAGTCTGTTGTGAAGTGGATCCATGTTGCAAACCATTTTACTCTATTTTTTGTGTTGAGGAGGTAATTTATATTCTGTGTTAAGAAATATTGAATGAAATCCAAGAATGGTTGGTAAGACATGTTTTAATTCATTAAAGTCTCATAATAAGTTATATTTAGTTTTGAATATGAATTTCATGTGTTAAGTGATAAAACCTTGTGGTAGACTGTGTCTGAACACATAGTCAATGCAAGAGATTGAGATTAAAGGGGAATAGAGACATAAAGTTAGAGTCCCAGTGCTTGGAAAAATTGTAAGAGAGTAAAAAAGACCCAATACAATTTTTAAAGTTTCTTGAAAGTGTATTGAAAGGTTAATGAAGCAAATTTTCTCCTCTCGATCTCATGCAGACACAATTAACCTTGAACTAGGGTTTAGAGAAACAAACTTGATTTCTAAGCATTCCACTAGCAAAAATTCCTCAAAATTTGTAGTTTGAAATGGGTACAGGTATGTTAAAATATTTTGAAGGTTTTGAGTTAATCTTGTATGGAAATGTAAAATTATAGAAGACTATGTGTGACTAGGTATGAAGAAGGTCTAATTAGGCCTAAACAAAGACCTAAAAAGAGACAAAAGAGTAACTTCCCAAAAGATCCAAGACTTGAAAATTCATAGAGAGAGAGTAAAATATATAGGGCATCTTAAAAACCCATTATTTTCTCAATGTTAGATTGTACCTCTCTGTACAAGGAGGAAAATCCTAAAAAAAGGCTACAAGGACTATTTGTTCAAGACAAAGAAGTTGTGTATTAAATGAGAGATGTGATGTGAGGTCTTGTAAGTCAGTTAGATGGATCAATAGGGTTTTCATCAGCGTAAGAACCATTGAATAATTAGATAACCTTTGAGTCATTGAATTAGAAAGTAAACCTAAGAGCCTTTGTTTAAAGAGTCGTATATTGAAACAAAGAATATGTGTGAGTTGTTGTCTTTTCCTCTACATCACCCAGTCTAGATTTTAGGGTTAAACATTTATTGAACCTGAAATTTCATACACAAAACCCTAGATATTGATCCAGGGTTTCCTATTTCTCTATTTTTAATTTTTAATTTCTGATTTAACAACTTAAAAATTAGGTTTCATTTTTACAAAACATGTACACAATGGATGCATCTATAGCCCATTTTGGGCTCTAATTTGTGATTATAATTACAATGTGTTACTATATTTATGTAATCAAACCTATCATTCAAAAAAATAGGCACATTCTTAAATACAATGAGAGGGTTTTTAAATGAAAAAAACTTAATCTTTGTTCATAATTCCTTTTGTAATACTATAGAGCTAGTGCCTAGATGCCAACACACATGTTCTCAATGTTTTTCTCCACCTAGATCTTATTCGAGTGATAGTCACCATCTCACAATCATTATTCATCCATAAATTATATTATATTCCATGGTTCATGCTATCAATACTAAAAAAGATAAAGGTTTCCAAACTAATGAGCCCCCTATTAATTTACAATAGGTGCCTCCTAAGCCAAAACTAATGATCAAATCTAATTGGTATGACCTTGTTGATCAATTAAATAAATGGTATGCTAAGATCTTAGTCCTTAAACTTTTAAAGTAATCCAATATATATAAGGCATTGCATGGTACCCATGTTCCAAATGATATTGAACCAACTTACTTTACAAATGTTATGTAAGACCTCAAAAATAATGCAAAACTCATCACCTTTGATACAAAATATTTACCATCCAAGGATATAAAATACCAATATTTGCTTCTATTGATAAAAGTGACTATGCATAAAAAAAGAGTAAAAAGTGTGCTTGTTGATAATAGAACAAACCTAAACATTTGTGGCATAAATTTCCTAACCACCATGGTATTAACAACTAGATCTTCTTCAAAAATTGGTTCTCCATATCAAGGGATTTGATAATTTACATAGCCTTCTAGTTGGCTAAATCACATTGGATGTGACATTGGGACCAAAAATACTCCCAAAAATGTTTCAGGTAATGTGGGTAAATGCAGTATAATTGGGAACAAAAGGGGGGTATAAAGTGACACATTTTTATGAAAATAACAATAGTTAAACTTGGAGAGAATGTTAGAGACACTTCAAAAAAGAATTTGACAATGATATAAAAACATAAATTGTGGAATTTCGAATGTAGTTTCTAAATATATAATTTTTTCAATACCCAGATGATAAAAGTGTGTAAAATAGATGCATTTATGATAATATATTGATCATTTTTTTGTGAAAAGTTAAGGAGATTGCATGTGTACAAACACACTTTTTTGAGTAAACAAATGAATTTCTGTATGAAACTTCATATATAGATAGGTGAAATCTCGAATATTGTTGAGAATTTTTTTTATTAATATTTTATTATATATATAATTTTTAAATAAATTTACAAGTTAAAACAACTAGAAAATTAAAAATGCAACTGTACAAACACAACTTTTAGACCTTAACTTCATGAAAATAATTTTTTTTAAAGCATAGTTGATAATGTATAGATTGTTGAGATATAAATTTTATAAGCATTTGATTAATATTCAAAAATTTATAAGGGAATTTTTGACAATATGCATATAGTCTATAACGAGGTATGTTACATAGAAATTAAGTAATAATTATAAATAATAGTCTGACATTAAAAAAAAATTAATATTCTAAAACTATGCTTTCCCCTATATAAACTCATATATTATTTAAAAAAAATAATAAAAGCTACCTGATCAGACGTGTTGACAAAGATGAAAAAACCCTTAAATTTCTTAAAAATCTCTTTGGTTGGTCCATGACAGAGTTTAGACCAAGTTCGGGACCCTCAGGCCTAGAACTGAGGCAAATTTGGAGGGAAAGTGACAAAAAAATAATAAACTTGAAAAGGATGTATGCCCTTTGTAAAGGGCATATGCCCTTTCTACACCAACTTTTTCCTTGATCAATGTTTTTACCCATTTTTTTGTGGATCATAAAGGGCATACATGCTTTTGAAAGCATGCACGTCCTTTGCGATTCATGAATTTATCTTGCCTTTCCCACGAAAATTACTCAATTTTTTATTATTTTCAAATTACAAACCAGTGTTTCTGTTGTAACTATGTGAATTTGGTTAATTATTCATTCACTTTGTTTGAATCACTACAATATCTTCAAGTTTAAATCTATAATTGTCATATTTTGGTAAAGATAAATAATGGGGTTAGGAAGTCATTGAAAAATACCAATCAAAGAGCTAACAAATGAGGAAATTGAAGATAAAGGAGAAAAAGAAAGAAACAGACAAGCATATAAGAGAGCATCCACAAGGGCTTCCAGGCATGGTGAAGGTGTTTCCTCTACACCAGGTAATATTTCAAATGAAAATAATATGCCCAATTCTATAGAATTTAGTTTATATATGTCTTCAAATGAGATAAGAGAGCCCAATCAATATTTTTTGCATGATCAAATTCAAAATTTAGAGCATGTAAGTAATGAATTTGTAATGAGTGATGAAATATATGGATAAACACAATCTAATGAAATATCCATTCCTAATACATTTTTTGAGTATAATGATAATCAACATAAATTAATGACCCCATATCATGTGTCTCCTAATGAAGAGGAATTTAATTCACATATAAATTCTAATGTAGATAATCAACCCTCTACTATCTCTATTATGGTTGAGGTGGTAACACCACCTAATTTAATATAAAATATAGCTCCCACACCCACACCTCTAAGGATAATAAAATGAACACCAAGGTATTTAATTGAAATAGATGAAAAATAATAGAACCTATGGAAGGTAAAATGTCAAAAATATCACTTTAGCGTCATGCTCAACATGTATGAGACTATGCATTTAAGAATAAAATTCATACAAAATGATGTCAATTGTTTATTCAATTAATGAAAATGCAAAAAATGTGCCCTACAATGCATAATTTTGGGTTAAGAAAATTAAATATGGAGGGAATAAATAGTACAATAGTAAAGAATCTATTTAATGCATTTAAGGCAATATGCAATAAAAGTCAGAATAAAGATAGTAATGTGTCAAGATGAATAACAATGGAATATATAGTGAGCAAGTCAACATCTAATCTTGAATTCTTACTGAAGCAATTAAATCCTTGAACTTAAATATAAAAACTCTAATAAATGCCATAAAAATAAGAATAAGACTTGATGACCCTTCACTCATGAATTGTTGAGCGTTTAGTGGTAGACTCCTTTGAAAAGCTAATGTATTAGTTAAAGGAACAAGACATTTGATTGAATTTTTTTGGCATGACAACATAACGGTTTCATATAATGTAAAATATGTTTTTAAATGAAGAAAAGGCTCAAAAAATTGTGAGCCACATGCAAAACATTTCTTAGACATAATCCAAATAGAATTTTATAAAAAGTTTATTGAAACATTTAATGATCAATTGATAATTAGCCAAAAGTAATTTGATATGTGCAAAATTTTCTATGTTAAAATCAATCAAACATGCACGACATGTTTTTTTAGGCTACATGTTGAATTTGCTATGTATTTTGATGTTTTTCGTCATATGGTGTCTTCATTACCTAAGACATCAAGATAACTAATCCAAGGTATTTTCTATCAAAGACCCTAGGGACAGTTTTTTTTTGCCAAACAATGTTTAAATGAAACATGTAACAGTTATGGTGGTTTACCAAATTTGACAAGTTATATACATGAATATATTTCACATGAATTTGAAAAATAACTAGTTGTTTATAAGAAGTACAAATATGTAAAGTATGTGTTAAAATATGGAAAAGAGTCATCAAGATGTGAATTAGTTACGACTAAAGTTTCTATATATGATTTTATATTTGAATTCAAGAAGAATATTATCTACCAATATGCAAGACACACACACAAATCAATGTAGATAGATAATCAATTCAAGGTATACAAGGACAACTTCCTAGTTGGCACCATTATTTTAGTTGTGGACTTTGCTGAGAACTACACACTACAACCATAGAATGAGGTTCAATCCCTATACTATAATTCAATTCAAGTTGAAATTTTTGTTCATATTACATTCAGACATGTACCTGATAGCACATATGATAACATACATATTTTGAGGGAGTACCACTTTTATATGAGTGATGACAGATAACATTCTCTAGAGTTTGTCCAGGGTTATTTTGAGATATTTTATATAAATATGAATGCAAGAGAAATCATGTTTGATACACACTACATTTGGTCAGACAATTATGTAGGGTAGTTTAAGAATTCTTGAATGTTTTACTAGTTAAGCAACATGTATAAAAAGAATGGTGTTCAATATTTTTGGGTCTTCTTTAAGACTGGGCATGGAAAAGGGGAACATTATGGTGTAGGCGCATGTGTAAAAAAAGCCCTTAAAAGAGATCAGGCAAAGTATAAGGATGGTGACAATTTGATCGATTCTATAAGTATTGTACCTTGGTGTAATGAACATATTTGTCATGGATTGGATAAACATTCTCATGTATGAATATTATTTTGTTTAATAGAGAAAGAATATAAGGCAATGTATGAAGATTGAATTATAGTACCTAGATTGAGTGTTTTCCACTCCATTCAAAGCTCAAATTCAATTTCATGGACTATTTATACTAGGGATAGGCATGATTTTATTCCTCATGTATGTAATTTAATTAGAATAATTGTGAGCCAAAAAAATGGGTTGATAAATGATATTATAGACCCATATCACCTTTAGAGAGTAGCCATTCACCCCAACAATTGACAGATCATGACATGACATCATTAGTTGACTTTGACCACATCTTAGATCTTATATAACTAGGTAAATTTCATTCTTTAATAAAATATACAACCTTAGTTAGATATTAGTGATATTTTTATTTTTTCCTAGATGTGCTTATAATTTTATTATATTCTAAATGTAGGGCATGTTTTTATAGTCATTGCACCTGAGGATAATGATGGGGGAACAAACTACTACATGTGTCTTTGTGTAGAGGCAAACAAAATTCACCAAAAATGTTATGGATGGAGACGAGCTAATTTATCCCACTAGATCTCTAATGGTTATCAGAACTTGGCTTCGTAGGTACTATCATAAAAAAATAAAACAATTGTTATTTTAGGATTTTGAAACACACAGGGTGGTGTTTCATTATTCAAACCTGGGTATTGCTACAAAATGTTTAAATGATCAAATATCATGGAAAGCCTCATAATATAACTTTGTGGAAAGTGTGTGAATATGACCATGAGACCATTCTTGAAACACTTGCAAATAGATCTGATCTTAAAGGTATGTTAGATTGAATTAGTAAGTTTATCTAGTGTTTCAAATTAATATAGTAAAGTTATTTAATTTAATGTATTTTAATTTTCAGCTATTTTATCATTGTCATTATTTATGTTTAAAATTTTTAATAACAATTTTAATGTAGGATAGTGGCACTAGATGAACTTTTATCTTCACGTGGTTGGTGCCATGAGTAGAGAATATTATCTTCTTGAAATGAAGATAAGCCAAAAAATAATTCATATTTATTTCATCTACCTTAAGTAAATCATTTTTCACCTTCTCTATTTTTGTCCTTTTAAGAAAACACAAAAATGGTTTTATCTATGTTCTCTTAGAAGACTCATCTGTGCACATGTAAGAGTTGATGGTTCAAATTTAGCCCTCATGATTCTCCTGCAACATGTGATAGAAGTTCATTCATTTTGTACACTCAAGGATGAGTGGATTCTCTTAAGAGATGCCTATGATCAATTTAAACCTTCATTTCTAGGGGCTTACCAAGACCAGACAAAGGTCATTATATCCTTCAAATTCCTATCTCAACGTGTCCATGCAGATGGTTCATTTATTGGGCTAACGAGTTAGAATATACGGCCTCACTAATCAAATTTTGGCATGCTCTAAGAGATTTAGCTACGAGAGAAACCTCATTGTCTCATATCCTCCATCTTGAATTAGAGATGATCCTTTTAGGATCTCTTAAAGGACTTATCCATGCATGTGTAGGAGTTGATGGTTCATCTTTAGCCCTCATGGTTATCTTACAATGTATAATAAAAGTTCGCTCATTTTGCACACTCAAGGATGAGTGGATTATCTTAAGGGATGCCTTTTATCAATTGAAACCTTTGTTACTAGGGGATAATCAAGATCATATAATTATCATTATAGCCTTAAAATTTCTATCTCAATGTGTCCACATAGTTGGTTTGTTAATTGGGCCAATAAGTCAGAATATACAACCCTTGTTGACCAACTTTTGGCATGTTTTGAAAGATTTTGTTGTGAGAGAAACCTTATTATCACATCTCCTCTATCTCAAGTTAGATATAATACTTTTGAGATCTCTTAGAGGACTCATCTAAGCACATATGGGAGCTAATGGTTTGAATCTAGCCTTCATGGTTCCCTTGAAATGTGCGATGAAAGTTCATTTATTTTTCACACTCTAGGATGATTGGATTCTATTAAGGGATGCCTCTGATCAACTATAAATTTCACTCCTGGGGCCTGATTGAGACTAAAAAAAGGTCATCCTAGCATAAAAATACATATCTAGATGTGTCTGCATAGACGGTTCATTGATTGGGTTGATGAGTTAGAATATACAACCCCTAATAACCAAATTTTAGCATGTTCTAAAAGATTTAACAACGAGAGAAATCTCATTGTCATGTCTCCTCTATCTCAAGTTAGAGATAATCCTCATAGGATATCTTAGAGTACTCATCCATGTACATGTAAGACCTGATGATTTATCTCTATCCTTCAGGTTGTCCTGTAATGCACGATGGAAGTTTGATTATTTTGCATACTTGGGTATGAGTGGATTATCTTAAGGGATGCCTCTGATCAACCTCAAACTTCACTCTCAGGGGACAACCAAGACTTGAAAAAGGGTTCTCTAGCTTAAAAATTCCTATCCTGATGTGTTCCCATAGATGGTTTATTGATTGGGCTGATGAGTTAGAATATATGATCACCACTGACCAACTTTTAACCCATTCTGAGAGATTTAGCCACGATATAAACCTCATTACCATGTCTCATCCATATTAAGTTATATAGAATTCTCATGGGATATTTTAGAGGAATCATCTATACACATGTAGGAGCTGATAACTCATCTATAGCTCTCAGCTCTCCTATAATGTGTGATAAAAGTTTACTCATTTTGAAACACTTAGGGATGAGTGGATTCTAAAAATGAATGCCTCTGACCAATTGAAAATTTCTCTCTCAAGGCCCAAATGAGATCGAATAAATTTTGTTCTAGCCTAAAAATTCCTATCGATACATGCCTGCATAGACAGTTCATTGATTGGGCTGACGAGTTAGAATATACGACCCTCTCTAACTAACTTTTAACCCATTCTAAGAGATTTGGCCATGAGAGAAACCTTTTTTCTACACATTTTCCATCTCAAGTTAGAGAAAATCATCTTATCATTTATTATGGGACTTGTCTATGCATATGTAGGAGTTGACAGTTCATCTTTAACCCTTACAGTTCTCTTGAAATGCACTATGAAAGTTTGCTCTTTTTTCACACTCAGGGACAAGTGAATTCTCTTAAGGTATGCCTTCAACCAAATACAAATTTTACCCCCAAAGCCTGATTGAGATCAAAAAAAGGTTTTTTTATCCTAAAAATGCGTATCTGGATGTGTTCACACATTTGATTCATCGATTGGGCTAACAAGTTAGAATATATGGCCCCTACTAACCAAATTTTAGCCTATTCTAAGAGATTTAGATGTGAGATAAACCTCATTATCATATTTCATCCATATATAATTAGATAAAATAATCTCAAGATATCTTATAAGACTCATGATGCTTGTGTAGGAGCTAATGACTCATCTTAAGCCCTCAAAGTTCTCCTGCAATGTGCGATGGAAGTTCACTCATTTTGCACACTCAAGGATGAGTGTATTCTTTTAAGGGATGCCTCTAAAAAACTTTAAAATTCTGTCTTGAGGCATGATCAATATCGAACAAAGGTTGTTATAGCTTAAAAATGCCTATCCAAATGTATATGTATAGACGGTTCATCTATTGGGATGACGAGCCGTAATATACGATCCCTACTGACCAAATTTTAGACTGTTCTAAGAGATTTGGCTATGAGAGAAACCTAATTGTTACATCTCCTCTATATTGAGTATAATCCTCTTAGGCTCTCTTAGAGGACTTATTTTTGCATGTGTAGGAGTTGATGGTTCATCTCTATCCCTCATAGTTCTATTTCAATGCACAATGGAAGTTCTCTCATTTTACACACTCGAGGACGAGTGAATTATCTTAAGGGATACCTCTAACTAATTGTAACTTTCATTCTTGGGGCTCAATCGAGATCAAACAAAGGTCATTCTAGCCTAAAAATGCCTATCCAAATGTGTCTATGCAAATAGTTCATCAAATGGGTTTATGAGTCAGAATATACTACCCCTACTGACAACTTTTGGCCCATTATAAGAGATTTGGCCACAAGAGAAACCTTATTTCCATGTCTCATCTATCTTGATTTGGATAAAATCCTACTAGGCTCTCTAAGAGGAATTATCTATGCAGATATAAGAGTTGAAGGCTCATATCTATCCCTCATAGTTATCCTAAAATGCATGATGGAAGTTCACTTACTTTACAAACTCAGGGACGATTAGATTCTCTTAAGAGATGCCTCAAACTAACTATAAATTTCACTTTTGGGGATTGATCAAGACCAAAAAAAGGTCATTCTAGCCTAAAAATACTTATCCAAACATGTCTACATAGATGATTCATCAATTAGGCTGACGAGTCAGAATATACAACCCCCATTAACCAACTTTTGGCCTATTTTGAGAGATTTGGCCTTGAGAAAAACCTTATTTCTATGTCTTACCCATCTTGAGTTTATTGGAAGTAGCTACTAAGAGGGGGGTGAATCATTATACAATAATACACATTCAATTTTAAAACCATTCCATCATACACCAACTTGATCTAGTAATATAAACATGAAAGCACATTCATCTAAAGCATGAACAAGAGCACACAACACAACACATCATCTACATGGGAAACCCTCATGGGGAATAAAACCCACTCTCAATTCTATAAACACTTGGACTACTTATCCTATAAGTTATTATAAATATGATACTGGTTAAGTCCTTTAGACTAGAAACCTTGATCAAGTCCTCCTAACCAAAGGCCTTTAGTGAAACACCTATTTCAAAAGTAACAACTGCCTTTAAAGAAAATCAAATCCTTTAGACCCTCATTTTAAAATAAAACATCCACATTTTAATTGATATATTCAATAGCAGGTGATGGACATTTGATTATCACTCTTCATCTTCACTCTTTCATCCAGTACTCCCTATTGGCCAAAGCACATTACATACTTAAACCAATACACAAAGATCGATTAGGACACATTACATATCCCAACTAACCCCACTCTTTAACTCGTCACTCACACTCAATATTTAAACCTAAAATAAAAATGTTATGACATCAAAAATATGACTTTTAGGTCATACACACCATCATCAACTTAATCTACCCTTTAACCCATCCACTAGGAACACACAACCTTCACCTTGCCTTCGCGTACTATACACACTCTCTCAAATAGCCTCTTGAGCATAATCACTCATTCTACCTCTTCTAAGCTTATTAGGTCCAATGATCTAAGTGAAAATCATGTCTGATCCTCTTCTCTCTCTACTAGTTCTCACTGACCTATACTTTCTCTTTAAAAGGTTCTCTCTTTCACTTGGCTCCTCTCACACAAGTCTTGCACAAATCTCTCATACATGTCTAGAAACTAATATATTTGGTTTCACCATTTATAGAACTATCATGATTATCAAGATCACAATATTTCCTATTATCCAAAACACATGCCTTCACCCTTAAGACATCTAACATGGGTCACAATTAAGCACAAGTCTCTTTCAAATAAGCCTAAGTCACCTTTTAGGTCTTATGATGACCTATTCACCTCTTTGACACTTCTTTGAGCAAACTAAGAAATAAAGGAACACTTTCCAACACATGGACCCATACCACATGATCTATAGGTCCCCATTAATTGATAACAAACTTTACAACACCCTTTTGATAAATTTGAATTCACTCAAACAACATTCTGTGCACATAGTCACTATGAATGAATACATAGTTAACTTATAAACCTTTGTTCATACTACATATGATTGGTAAAACATTCATAATACACATAGATAGTAATTATGGAGTATAAAACATGTTTTAATATCTAATTCATCATGAGACATCCAAACATCAACAAAACAAGCTTGAACATCCTTCTTAGGTCACTTGTAAAACATAGTTGAACACATAGTCAACTTTGGAACTCAATATATTTGTCATGTCCCCTTTTCAGTTGACATGTTCTGAGTTCATGGTTAGCCTATTATGTGACCCTCGTAGGCTGATAAGATGATTAGAGAGGGTCTTGATGGAGATTGGATTGGCTCCGTTTAGCAGAGTTTTTCTAGTTGGCTTTCGTTTGGGCTCGATTGGACATGTATTGAGGGAGATATTAATATTTGATTGATTTAATCAAATATTAATTAATTAGCCTATTTTTAATTAGAAACCCTAATTCTAATTTAAGAAAAACCCTAATTAGGGCAAGCATATATTTTTGAGGGTATAAGGGTTTCTCATGGAGGCCATTATTGAATTAGCCATTGATTATTGATTATTGATTTTGAGAATTTCTTCTGTGAAGACTGAGCCCAGGGTTCCAGGATTCCATCTGCATTGGAGAATGTTCCCTCTTCAGTGTGTGCAATTAAGAGACTGTGGAATATCAGCTGATCTATTGCCAAATCGAGAGATAGCTTCATCCAGAAGTTATCACAGAATTTACAGGGTTGAGAGATAACTTCACACAGAAGTTATTACAGATATTCCAGGTATTTATTGCTTTATGTTTTTGATTCAATAAATTATACAGCTAGAGATCTTCTGTGCTAGAGACATATATTTTCAGATCAGGGGGTTGAAAATAGGAAGTTGTGCTTAATTGGCGGCCGTACGAAGTCCGTACAGGTCCGTACAGATCCATGCAGACACCGACCTCGGCAGACCGAGATATCCAGTGACCGACATCAGCCGACTGGAGACTGACGTCGGCAGAGAAGAACCTACAGTGACCGACATCGGCAGTATATCAACCGACGCCGACGACTGTGTGTTCGACACAGCAGGCCGAGACCTTCCAGAATCCAATTTTCACTACCAGTTTTGCTAAGCCAGGGTTTTTAAGACTGTATTTCATATTTATATGCATAAGAAAGGACTACAATTGTAATAAGTTTAGGACAAGTGATAAGATCTGTAATTTGCTATTAAGAGACTCTATTATTGTGATCATTCTGAATTTATTCAATAGAAGTTATATCTTGTTCAGAGTTTTTTTGTGTTGCTATATTTCCTGTTTGGAGGGGATATTACAGTGGTATCAGAGCCAGGTTCTGCCAGCCTGAGGGTCTATAGATCTTATGCAGCCACAAGAGTTGGGACCACACAGATATAACACACGCAGTAGAGCCTTACTTGAAGGTACCCTGTTGTTAGAACAGCAGTGGATTATCATGAGTGACAGATGTGAGGGAAGCCCACCCAGGGGCCACAGGTATGATGCTGATCAGGACACCAGAGAATTCCACCGTGCTATGATGACAAGCCAACAACAGATGAATCATACACTACAGGCACTTATGACTATGATAAGGGGAATGAATACAACTGATGGACAGATCGGGGACCAAAGAGATGACAGGAGTGCTACGGTTAATCAGAGACCATAGCAGACTCACTCCAGAACAACTGATAGACCTACACGTCCTACATTTGTTCAAGAAGAACCAGAGGCACCAGCAGAGGAGGCAGGGAATAACCCATTTGCAGATGTTTACATGGCTGCAAATGATGAGTGGGACTTATTACCTCCTCATGTTCACGAGAGGATGACCTTTGATCATTTTGTCAATCTTAGGAGAGAGCAATACAGATTGGTTAGACAGGACAGGAGGCCTAGAGTTCAATTCAGTGAGCTGAAGAAGGCTACTGGTAAGCTTTCTTTGACTACTTTTGACGGTAGCAACAAGATGACAGCTCAAGCTTGGGTTCATAAGCTTGACACCTTTTTGACATTGAGACCAATGTCAGAGATAGAGGCCATCAAATACGCCACTTTGCACTTGGATGGAGTAGCACATGATTGGTGGTACCATGGTATGGTAACACTTCAGCATAATCAGGTAACAGAGTACCAAGACTTTGTGGATAGATAGGTTGAGCGGTTTGACAGCAAAGATCCTGAGGTTTACTTTCGAGATCTGGCACAATTGAGACAAATAGGTAACTTGGAGTCCTTCATTGGTGAGTTTCAGAGATTGGCAGTCATGGTGCCCAATATTTCAGAGCGTAGATTGGTAGTTCTCTTCATAGAGGGATTGACAGAGCCATTGAGAGGTTGGATCAAAGCCTTTGATCCTCCTTCATTACAGGTAGCTATGAAGAAGGCACGTAATATGGAGATGGCAGCCCCATCCAATAAATCTAATTCCAGAGGTGCTTCTTCATCTAGAGACCATAATCACTCCCATGGGGATACAGAGAGACCGGATTTTAACATAGATAAATCCGGGGTTAAAAATGATTCAAAGGCCAATCCAGCAGCACCACCTTTGGATCGTGAGGCGCTTAATGATCTACGTAGGAAGAAGCTTTGCTTCTATTGCAAAGGTCCATATGATATCCATCACGATTGTCCTTTGAGGCCTAAGGGCAAGGCGAATCGTATGATGTGGGTATATTATGAGGATTCGGATTCTGAGGAGTTCGAACAACAGAACAGTTCTGAGGGGGCAGAGGTAGAGGCTTCAGAGCCTAAGGCAGAGGCAGAATTAGAGCTTCACATACAGGAGGGACGCCTATCCAGTATTTAGTCGGATGAGTCATTCAGGCTTCGTGCAGTTTTGGCGGGGCAGAAGGTTATCACCCTTCTTGATACTGGAGCCACACATAATTTCATAGATGCAAGATTTGTGGAGAAGCGTGGACTCACTACCAAAGATTTTGAGGGCATCAGAGTTAAGGTAGCCGATGGACACACTCTTAAGTGTGAGCGTATGATTAGAGACCTCCCATTGCGCTTGAACAATTATGAGTTCAAGGCTGATTATTATGTGGTAAATATGGGGGATATAGACTTAGTCTTGGGTATGAAGTGGCTTCATTCATTTGAGGAAGTTACTCTTCATCTCAAGGACATGAAGGTTCTCTTTGATGTTGATGGGAAGACACACATTCTTAAGGCAATATGGGGCAGCAGCTTCAGATATATGTTTTTTCATCGAATGGAGGTACCTATACCACATG
Source organism: Torreya grandis (assembly GCA_037957365.1). Classification (NCBI taxonomy): domain Eukaryota; kingdom Viridiplantae; phylum Streptophyta; class Pinopsida; order Cupressales; family Taxaceae; genus Torreya; species Torreya grandis. The sequence goes on from JARHVA010000429.1 coordinate 4,539,621, forward strand.
ACATGATAGAGGGCGATGACGAGTGCACATTGGCACCAACACATGAGAGGTATGAGGACGAGCTTGGTCTTGAGGAGAGTTCAGTTCAGGAGTTGTCACATGTGGTGAGGACTCAACTTTCTATTACTCAACTCTTTGATGATGATATGACTATTTCTAGCCTTCACAATCCAGTCTTAGATATTATTCAGGTAAGGAGTTTGCTTGCTGATTTTCATTTATGGATTGGATGTTGAGGTGCTTATCTTAGTACTAGAGATGATGTGACGCCATTACATGAGAGTTGGGATGGACATGACATGGGGTTCATGTTAATTGACAGTGGTAGAGATCATAACTACATTTGGGATCCAGGTGGATCAATTGATTTGTCATTCAGCGATTACTTGAGGGCAAGCAATTTCAGGAGGGGTGGATTGTCATGTCCCCTTTTCAGTTGACATGTTCTAAGTTCATGGTTAGCCTATTATGTGACCCTCGTAGGCTGATAAGATGATTAGAGGGTCTTGATGGAGATTGGAGTGGCTCCGTTTAGCAGAGTTTTTCCAGTTGGCTTTCATTTGGGCTCGATTGGACATGTATTGAGGGAGATATTAATATTTGATTGATTTAATCAAATATTAATTAATTAGCCTATTTTTAATTAGAAACCCTAATTCTAATTTAAGAAAAACCCTAATTAGGGCAAGCATATCTTTTTGAGGGTATAAGGGTTTCTCATGGAGGCCATTATTGAATTAGCCATTGATTATTGATTATTGATTTTGAGAATTTCTTCTGTGAAGACTGAGCCCAGGGTTCCAGGATTCCATCTGCATTGGAGAACGTTCCCTCTTCAGTGTGTGCAATTAAGAGGCTGTGGAATATCAACTGATCTATTGCCAAATCGAGAGATAGCTTCATCCAGAAGTTATCACAGAATTTACAGGGTTGAGAGATAACTTCACACAGAAGTTATTACAGATATTCCAGGTATTTATTGCTTTATGCTTTTGATTCAATAAATTATACAACTAGAGATCTTCTGTGCTAGAGACATATATTTTCAGATCAGGGGGTTGAAAATAGGGAAGTTGTGCTTAATTGGCGGTTGTACGAAGTCCGTACAGGTCCGTACAGATCCACGCAGACACCGACCTCGGCAGACCGAGATATCCAGTGACCGACATCGGCCGACTGGAGACCGATGTCGGCAGAGAAGAACCTACAGTGACCGACGTCGGCAGTATATCGACCGACGCCGGCGACTGTGTGTTCGACACAGCAGGCCGAGACCTTCCAGAATCCAATTTTCACTACCAATTTTGCTAAGCCAGGGTTTTTAAGACTGTATTTCATATTTATATGCATAAGAAAGGACTACAATTGTAATAAGTTTAGGACAAGTGATAAGATCTATAATTTGCTATTAAGAGACTCTATTATTGTGATCATTCTGAATTTATTCAACAGAAGTTATATCTTGTTCAGAGTTTTTTTGTGTTGCTATATTTCCTGTTTGGAGGGGATATTACAATATTTGACTGTACACACTTTAATTTCTTAAAATATATATTTTAAAATGTGCCTTTGAGTCTTATACATATTTTATTTTTTACACCATGAGAAAATTCTACATAGATCGAAAGATATAGTACAAAAATTGAACATTGGTTTTTCCTTTGCAAATATGAATATTTAAATTCAAATGGTCATAATTAAACTTATGTCACTTAAAACGCATTTCATGTACTCAACGCTTAGATAAATCACGTACCATAGATATTATTAAAAATTTAACTCAGCTATACTATTAAATAAAGGACATGTTGACCTCATCGCATGCAATCTTGTAATATTGACTTAATGCACACCGTCGATCTCCTGTACGTAGTTTGGTTTTTATCTATGTTAAGCATTAGATAAATTAAAATCATCTCTCTCAATACAAACCATTGATATTTATTAGTATGAACAACAAATGACTATTATATCTTAAAATAAACTTGATATTTATCTCTTATCAACATTAAACATCAAACACTTGTCCTCATCTAGTTGCTTTCAGACATCTTGGAATGAACACACTCTGTTGATCCTTTTGTAAGGAGCTTGATCTTTAACTTCATTAACCAAAAAAATCTTTGACTCATTGGAATCAACATGTACCATTGATATTGATTTTTATAAATTCCCTCAATCCATTAGATCTCCATTTGGTCCTGGCTTTTAACATCATGTAAAATAGACTAAGTATGGGGACCATTGCTATCTGCCTAGAAGGCCAACTTTACACAGTCATATCTTTTACCTTGCTCACTTGCATGTTCTCAAATTTGGACCATATATTTTATTTTCAAATAGGAATCCAACCATCTATCAATTTGATCTTATAACCATCACATGTGTGTGAAATAATGACATTAAAATGCCTCAAATTTATCGGTCACAGAGGCAACTATGTCAAAAACTGCCTAGAAGGCCAGCTTTGAACATGCATATCTTTTATTACGCTACATTGCATGACCTAAAATTTAGATCATATAAAATAATTAAAAAAAAAATAAATCCATATGATCAAGTTCTCTTGAAACTATCACATGTGCAAAATATGACTACATCAAAATGCCTACTCAAATTTTCTTGCTACATTGCAAATTTGGCTATGGTAAAACATTGTCAAACTGTCCGAGAGCCCAAGTTTGCACTTGCATATATTATGTTTCACTTCATCACATGACCTAAAATTTAGAACATAAAAATTAGGCATAAATGTGATCATAACCATATGACTAACTCCCCCTGACTCATCCACACGTGGCGATGATGACATCAACAAGCTACCTACACAAATTTTTTGCCACTAGACCCAAAATGTCTAGATGAAAATAATGATGAACCGAGTGAATTATAATCATACACAAGTTAAGCATGAAATATACTAAGAGGGGGGTGAATCAATATATTATATATCTTTTTACTTAATCTAATTTCTTTTTTTTAACCACTTAATCACACATTCAAGATATGTAATAAAATTGAAACAATAATATGCACCACACAAGAGAGAGAGGACACCAAATTTTTACGTAGAAACTCAAAGTGAGAAAAACCATAGAGAATAATCTCAAGTATATGAATGAGAATCAACTCAAAATTTAAAGTTTGTAAGCACCAACTTGCAGGAGCACCAACCCCTTTATCGAGCACCAACACAACAACTATTTGTGAGCACCAACCCACAAGAGCACCAACCCCTTGCAAAGATTTTTGAGTACCAAACCATAGGAGCACCAACCCCTCTTGTGTATAAAATACAACTATCTCTCAATGTTGCTTACTCAACAAATGATAACACTTTAGAATATCTCCTACTTTTCTCTCTTCGAAAAAAAATACAAACCATGCACTCTCTTGCATATTACAAATGGCTTCTCAAACCTTTATTTATATCTTTCCAAATGACCTTTGGAATTCACCTTTGTGACCCTTCAATCCTCATAGAAAATGGTGCCAAAATTGCATGACCCTTCGTATCCTTGCATTTGAAAAGTCATATGGTGAACTTCATAAGAAAATGCATTCTCTCCTCTTTTGTCTTTATCTTGGTGACTTTTCGTATTTCTTAAAATGTCTCTTCATGGAAAAATGTGCCATACCCTCTTTTGTCTTCACATGGTGACTCTTAGAATTATTCAAGATGACTCTTCAAGAAAAAATATGTCCCATTCCTTTTTCATCTTTTACTCCATGACTCTTTAACTTCTCCATAGGCCCTCTTTTGACTTATATGCAACCAAAAATATATTCATTAATATTAAATAAATATTAACAAACATTAGCCAAAATATGAATATTAAAAACACCATTAAATGCAATGGGGCCTTTATCACCAATAATGCTAGACCTTTGACATCAATGATAATATTTTCAACAATCTCCACCTTTGTCATTGATGGCAACCTCAAACTGAAATTGCCACATCCTGAAACATGCACATACTACCATCTAAAAAATATATAGTAACTCCCCCTTACTGTAGCAACATGTACCTATTATTTGTACTTATTTATACACTTATACCTGTACCTTTTATTCTCTCCCTTTGACATCAATGGCAAAGGGCCTACCTAGAGCTAACACTTAACTCTCCCTCAACTAATGCTGAACCTCAATGGTAGAAAGTAAAAGAAATTACTCCCAACTTCTCCTATAGATACTCAAATATGTCTTTTGGTAGTGCCTTTGTGAAAATATCTATAATCTGATTTGTATTACTGATATATTCTATTTTAACCTATTGATCTGCAACCTACTCTCTCAATAAGTGATATCTAATGGGAATATGTTCTGTTCTTGAATGCATCATTGGATTCTTTGAAATATTAATAGCACTTGTGTTGTCACAAAAAATAGAAATAGGTTCATCATATTTTACCTTGATATCTTCCAAAGTTTGCTTCATTCAAAGCACTTGAGTACAACATAATACCACTATAATATATTCTAATTTAGTTGTAGAAAGTGATACTGAATTCTGCTTCTTGCTTAGTGATGATACTAAGCTATCACCAAGGAAGGAAGCTTCTCCACTTGTACTCTTTCTGTCATCCAAGCACCCTACCCAATCTGAATCTGTATAAGTAACCAAAGTGAAATATCTACCTGTGGGATACCATAATCCATAATCCAATGTCCCCTTGATATATCTAAATATTCTCTTCACCAACTGAACATGACTATCTTTTAGAGATGACTGATATCTTGCAACCATACCTACTGTATACATGATGTTTGGCCTCGATGCTATCAAATATAAAAGACTACCAATCATAGATCTATACAAAGATTGATCTGCAATAGGTGAATCTTCATCCTTGCTCACCTTATTTCCCATACACATTGGTGTGCCAACTGGTGCACAATCCTCAAAACTTAAAATTTTCAACATTTTCTTGACATATTTACTTTGAGATATGAAAATTCTTTTATTTGACTGAAATATTTGCAATCCTATGAAAAATGACAATTCTTCAAATATAGACATCTCAAATTCTTTTTGCATATTATTAGAAAATTCTTTTGTCATCATTTTAATGTTTCCTCCAAAAATGATGTCATCAACATATACCATAATAATCAATTGATGTTCATCTTCTATTTTGATGTAGAGAATACTGCCAACAAATCTTCTCTTGAAACTTTAATTTTGCAAGTACTTATCAAGTCTTGCATACCAAGCTCTGGGAACTTGTTTCAATCCATAAAATGCTTTCTTCAATCTGCATACATGGCTACTAATATTTGAGAGAATAAATCCCTTAGGTTACTCAATGTAGACCTCTTCTTCTAGATTCCCATTCAGGAATGCAAATTTAACATCCATCTGAAATACTTTGAACATTTTAAATACTACATATGAAAGAAACATTCTAATAGCCTCTAACCTTGCCACAAGTGTAAAAGTTTATTCAAAATCTATTCCCTCAATTTGAGCATATCCTTTACATACTAATCTTTCTTTATTCATGGTCACTTCTCCATTTTTATTCAACTTATTTTTATAAACCTATTTTGTTTCTATCACATTATAATCTTTTGATCTAGGCACTAATTCCCAAGTATCTTTCTTTTTTATCTGATTTAATTCTTTATCCATAGCCTTAACCTAATGCTTATCATGTCTAGCTTCTAAAAAAGTTATAAGCTAAATTTTAGATAACAAAGAGAAATTAACTTTGCTCAGGTTCACTTGCCATCATTCTTCTAGTGCAAATTCTTTCATTTATGTCCCTGATGATATCACTTTCATTATGATTTCTCTGAACATATTTGGATGGAGTTTTGGTATCCTTTTTCTTCTTCTTCTCATCTTCATTTAATTCTTCAAAATATTCCTCTTCAATGATTTCAAAAATATCTACTGTATCACTAATTCTTTGTGTTCCATCTTCTTCTATCTTGACACTTGCACTTTCAATAATTTTCTTGGTTCTTTTCTTATAACATTTAGAAACTTTACTTTTGAAAGAATAACAAAGAAATATACCTTCATCTTCTTTGGATTCAAACTTACCAAGTTTTTTATCGATTCTCTTTATGAAGTATCCGCTGTCAAAAACTCTAAAATAATCAATTGTTGCTAGTTTACCTTTCTATAGCTCATAAGGAGTCTTGTCACTATTGAATCTCAATAATTCTCTATTATGAATATGTACTATTGTAGCACTTACATCTCTTCAATATTTATCTGCTATCTTGGATTCATTTAGCATTGTCCTCGCCATGTCCTGAACTATTTTATTTTTTTGTTCAACTACTCCATTTTGCTATGGAGTTCTGGTTACTAAATAATGTCTCTTTATTCCATGGTCTTCACAAAATTTAATAAATTGATCTAACATGAATTCTCCTCCTCGATCTGATCTTAGATACTTAATCTTCAAACTAATTTCATTCTCAACTAATGCTTTGAAATGTCTGAAAGCCTCTGATTTTTTCTTTAAAAATATTACCTAAGTCATATGTGAAAAATCATCAGTAAGCAACATAAAATATTTATCACCTTGAGTACTTTGAGTTCTCATAGGTCCACACAGATCAATGTGAACAAGCTCTAGCATCTGAGTGGTCGAGTACTCTATTGGTTTGAACTACCTTCTAGCTTGCTTCCCATGCTGACAAGGTTCACAAAGCGTGTCAGATGATTTGTAAATTTTAGATTTTTTTTGACTGATTGCTTCTTACTGATGTTGACAAGATTATCAAAATTTATGTGCCCCATTCTCCTATGCCATAGCCAACTTTCTTCAATCTGACTCAAACACCATCTTTGACCTTTGATGTCTGATAACATATACAAATTATTTCCTATTCTTTAAGCATCTGGAACCAATACATCTGAATATTTTTTTCTAATTTCACAACCTTCTGCATAAAAATTTAGTGTGTACCTGTGATCACACATTTTATTTACACTCAAAAGATTATTCTTAAGACCTACATACAAAACATTTTCAGTTTTAGTTCTACCATTATCCAAACTTAGTGTACCTTTTCCAAAAATTTTGGCAGTAGTATTGTCTCTAAATTTTACTATGCCACCATTGATCTTCTTCAAGGTTATGAAATTACTCTTGTCTCTTGTCATGTGCCTCTAACATCCACTGTCAATGAACCATGGCTTTTCTTCATTTCTTGCATGCAAAGTTGTCTACACCAACATAGATTTTTTAGGTTGTTTCTTCTACCATGAACCTGTCTAAACTTTCTTCTTAATGAATGGAGCCTTGAAACTCTGGTCCTTATTGACTGACTTGAACAAGTTTTTATAGTACCGAGCTATTTGTTTGAAGTTTTTTCACTTATAATATACTATGGCCTCTTAATTAAAGCCTGATAGAGGAGCAAAAGAGTTATGGCTTCTGCTTGACTTTGCATGACTTTCCTTCTTATTTCTGAAATTGTTAGCCCCTTTTTAACATTCTATTTTCTTATGACCATATAAATTAAAATAAAAATAGTAACCATAAAAATAGGACCTATTTGTGTATCTCTGACCTAATTGCCTTTTTTAACTCTATTTTTTCCAACCTTCTTTGTTTAAGATGTCCTTTTTATTCTTAACTTCTTCCCTTTTTATTTCCTCTTTTGTAAGAACTTCAGCATAACTCTTTCCTTTTTCTTTGTCTGTGAAAGTAGTGGCCTTCCCTTTCTCTTTTTCAAATCTGATACCTATCTTATCTGACATTGGTTTTTGACTTTCTAATATCTTATTCAACATATTCGTGCTATTCTTAAATTTTGAATCATTGACTGCTCTATCATTGATTGTTTTATTTTATTTTCTCAAGATCTATTTTAAAAAAAACAATTTCAATAACATACCTTTCACATTTTTTACTTATTTTTTTCAATTTTTCCGTTAGATATTTTTTATTATTCTTGGTTTTTTAAAAGTGTGCTTGTAGATCTTCAATTGTTTCCTTTAACTCCTTTTCATTTTTATTGATCTGGAGCTTTAATCTTCGATTCTTCTTCTCAAGAGATTTTAACTCTTCTAAGGCACAAATGAGTTTTCCTTTCAGATTCACTTCATCTTCATCTTGATCATCTATAATATTTCTTGTGGAGGCATCTTTATGTATGGCCATGAATAAAATCTCTTCTTCTTCTAAATCACTGACTCCACTATCTTCAGCTAAGCTAGGATCTTTAAAATACAAACTCTTCTTCTCGAATCCTTTCTTAAATTTTTCTTTGAAATTATTTTTGTATGTAGACTTTTGTTCTTCATTTTCACCATTTCCATTATCTGGGCACTTAAATACAAAATGTCCAATCTTTTCATAATTAAAACATTTAAAAGGTAATTTTTCTTTCAAAATGTCCAATCTTTTCATAATTAAAACATTTAAAAGGTAATTTTTCTTTATATTTACCTATGCCCTTTTTCGGCTTGCAAATGAATAGAGCTCCATTATCATCTTCATCATCACTAGAACTATCACTTGATTCTTGAATCTTATCCTTCTCTTTCTTTGATGTCTTGAAGGCATATTCTCTCTTTGAGGGTTTCTCTTGTTTGGTCTACATCTCATATACCGTAAGAATACCATGTAGCTCATCCATATTTAGCTTGGCTAATTTTTTTATTTTTTTAATTGCCAAAACTTTTGCATAATATCTCAATGGTAGAGATTTCAAAATGTTTTGAACCATAATTGATTCTTCTAACTTTTCTCTAAGACCTTGAGTTTGATTAACTATTTGATCAACCTGTAAAAGATAACTTACTATATTTTCTTCCTCTTCCATCTTCAAGCTCTCAAACTATCTTCTGAAAGTCTAAAGCTTAGCTTGCTGAATCTTTCCATCACCTTTGTAAATATTTTCAAGTTTTACCTAAGTTTCATGAACAAATTTACATTGCATAACTTTAACAAATTTTGATTCACATAAATAACATAAAATAGCATTTAAAACTTTAGCATTATTTTCACTTTCCTTCTTTTCTGTTAGAGTAGTTACAAGTGTCTATGGCTCTTCATATTCCTCCACCACTACTTACTAAATGTCGAATCCAAGGGCCATAAAATAAGTTTTCATCCTTATGCTCCAAAAAACATAATTCATCCCATCAAACAAAGGTGCCTTATTTTTATAAAATCCTTCATGTGATCCAACCATCATGCTTTCCCGATCTACCTTCAAGTTGTAAAACTTTTTCAAAAGGAACCTGCTCTGATACCAATTATTAAGCATGAAATATACTAAAAGAGGGGGGGTGAATTAATATATTATTAATATTTTTACTTACTCTGATTTATTTTCTTTAACCACTTAATCACACATTCAAGATATGTAATAAAATTAAAACAATAATATGCACCACATAAGACAGAGAGACACCAAATTTTTATGTAAAAACCCAAAGTGGAAAAAATCATGGAGAACAATCTCAAATATATGAATGAGCACCAACTCAAACTACAAAGTTTATAAGCACCAACTTGCAAGAGCACCAACCCTTTTTTTGAGCACCAACACAATAAATATTTGTGAGAACTAACCCATAGGATACCCAACCCCTCTTATGTATAAAACACAACTATCTCTCAATGTTACTTACTCAAAAAATTATAGAACTCTATAATATCTCCTTCTGTTCTCTCTTCAAAAACAAATACAAACCATGCACTCTCTTGCATATTACAAATGGCTTATCAAGCCTTTATTTATAGCTTTCCAAATGACCTTTAGCATTCACACTTTGTGACATTTCAATCTTTATGGAAAATGGCACCAAACTTGCATGACCCTTTGTATTCTTACATTTGAAAAGTCATATGGTGACCTTTCATAAGCAAATGCATCCTTTCTTCTTTTGTCTTTATCTTGGTGACTTTTTGTATTCCCCAAAGTGTCTCTTCATGAAAAAATATACCATACCCATTCCTCTTTCATCTTTTACTCTGTGACTCTTTGACTTATCCATGGGCCCTATTTTGACTTATATGCAACCAAAAATATATTCATTAAGATTAAATAAATATTAACACACATTAGCCAAGATATGAATATTAAAAACACCATTAAATGCAATGGGGCCTTTATCACCAATAATGCTAGACCTTTGACATCAATGACAATATTTCTAACAACACACAAGATATCTAATCATATTTGATCATTGATAGGACCCCAAACATGATAAATACTTCATAATCAACCCTAATCATATATAAATAGTCAAACTCTAAAGATCAATCAAAGCCAACTTTAAGCACAATAGGACAAACACATTGCACACTTTGTCATTGCCACTTAGACTATCAAGGCACTTCATCCACTATCAAAAAACCTCTATGACATCACCATGAAATCATTAAAAACTCTCCAATAATATACCCATTTGTCATTGATGTCAACATCCATTATAAAATAATATACAACTCACCTTCCTTCTTTCTCTTCAAGCACTCTCAAAATAAGAACTTTCTCCCCCTTGGACACAATGATAAAGTGAGCACCAACTAATCTTGGGGAACCTAAAATACCATCAATAAGATAGGACCACCTTATAAATATATTACAATCTCCCCCTTACCTTGAGCCTACCTCTTCTTGCCTTGACAACTTCCTCTTGCTCCATGCCAACACTCTCTTCAACCAAGCACTGCAACCAATGAAGAAATAACAGACAAAAACTACTAAAATTTGATGGAAATCACAAAAAAAATCTGAGAGGGGCTCTCCTTAATATTTTTGAGCCATTTCATCACTTGAGCATCTTTAAATCTCCACATACCATGAAGAACCACCATACAAACTTACTAGCCTTCTATCTCAAGCTACCACATGGACCATCAATAGAAATTCATGCCACTCAAAAAAAATAAAACATGCTCTAAAATAATTTGAGAACACTCTTAGAAACACTCATACCTTTCTCTTTTTGATAAACTGATAAAAAACACTCTTCTTCTTACTAGGCTTGTCTAGTCTCCTTATAAGCCTAGTTGAAACTTGCAGAGCCCACAACTTGTAGTAGACACACTATCAAGACCTAAAAATTCATATCTAGAGTAATATCATATGCCCCCTCATTCACACTAATTTGAAACTACCATATCATTCTCTATAATATACTTCCTTCACAAACCTACTAGTCAATTAGGCCTTCATCTTAACAAAAACATGAATAAATTGAAAAACACAAACCTTCAGATCTCTGTGAAGCTTGATTTTACAAACCATTTGGGCCATTAAATATATTAAGAAGTCTCAGACCTTAATTCATAAAGGAAAACCACTTTTCTAGTAGATTCCAAAACCCTAGAATCTCAAAACAAACAAGGTCAACAAACCTCCTAGTCAATGACCACCTCTGAAACTTCTTGTACACCTGGAGATAACCATTACACACTTTGAGACCAAGATTTGAGATTTCACATCTTTTATAACCCATACATATTATAATCAATTTTAGGTTTGTTTATCCTTAAGTCAAAATTGAAAAAACTTAGGGCACTCACAAAATATTCAATTTGACTTCAACATACCTTCAGACCATAAAACCACTTGGAACAAGATATAATAAGGTCAAATAACCTTTTTGAGCATCAAAATTTCCATGACATTTCATCAATATTATTATGCCATCTAGAAACACCTATTCTAACCTTGTTTGTAGACCTTACACACACTAACAACATTCTTTTATGATAAAGAACACTAAACTGGGCTCAACCATGCATTACAAGCATGTCACCAACTAATGAAAGCATTATATATTCTCCACCTGATGTTCACTTAGCTCTATATACCAAAACTAAGTCATTAACATCATGAAGACACACCTTAGGGTTTATAGACATCAAAACCACAAGTCACTGCCTTTCATCCTTTGGTCTAGTTCTTCAAAAAATTGAAATCAAAATGATCAACCAAAGAACATCTTGACACATAGGTATTCCAATAAACAAAGTTCTTCACAGTAAGCCAACACATGTTCTCATGACCTTATTCATATTTCAACATCAATCAAGACCCAACCAACATCCACCATGCTTCCTCTTTCTAAAAAGTGTCTGCTTGAAGCTTAGAGAGAGACACCCCTTTGACAAAGAGAGACTAAAAGTCCCAAAACTCTGGAGAGTCCCATATCTCCATAATCTCATCTGACTTGTAGTTCTACTTGATTTTGAATGAATCCTTGACTTCATTCTTTTGTTCACATTTGTCAATAAATGCTGTCAACAAAAACTCTTGACTTTCCTTCATGTCTATCATGGCAAACAAACCATCTTTGTTCTCAGCCTGATCTCTTCTAATAGGCTTAGGTTTCCATACCCATTTGTGACCTCTTCCTTGCACACTAGGAGCTCCATACACCTTATTTTGATTTGAAAACTCATTCAACCTATTCTTGTAATACCTAACAATGTGATCAACTCTACGATAATTGAAATAAACAAGATCATTCATACCTTTTACTTGATGATGATTGTGATCTTCTTTTTCTATCTAGACAGAAGAAATTTTTTGTATCTTCTTCATATATGATTCCTTCTTTACTATAGCAAGAAGTCCACCTTGATCATGATTATCCTTCATAGTCTTTGGTTTCAATACCATTAAGTGACTTTTAGGAGCATCTTTTTTCTTGTCAAAACTATTCTTGTAGAATTTGGTAATATGTCCTACTTTATTACAACTATATCAAACAATATCATTCAACATACCTCTTGACTAATCTGATATATGATTTCTCAAAGACCAATTGTTTCTTCTTCTAAGGCTCTATGAGTACTCATTCTTAGCTGACTTCCTTCTATAGTCCTTAGCTCTATTACCATACTTATTACATGTAAAACAATGACCATGGAATAAACTGGCATACCTTGAAGCATTTGGTTATCTAACATACCTTTTGCATTGCTTTCAAATCTTGCAATCTATTTGACATACTCAAGCTTCTCATGCTTCTCTTCCAGCTTATCCAATTTGATTATATCAAGCTCATGTTCACCTTTCAATGACTTCATTTCAACCTTCATCTAATTTCACCTATCTTATTTTGCTTTTAGATTTGCATTTGCAGTCCTTAACTAATCCTTAAGAATAATGGTCTTTTCTTCATCCTTTTTGGCCTTGTTGGCCATGTCTTTCAATCTATATGCTTGTACTTCAATAAAATTGATATGTTCTTGATACTTCTTTTCTTCTTTCTTGGACATGCCTAAAAAACTTCCCTCAAGAGAAATAACTTGTACTTTAAGACCTTTGATCATATTTATCATTTTATGATTCCTCTTCTTCTGCTCCTTTAGTTCACTAAGAGAAATCATGAGTTCAGCTTCTAGATTAACTTCTTCCTTGCTGTCATCTTCTCTACTATTATGGCAAGCTTCTTTATCAAACATGATGTCCTTTTATTTTGAACACAAACTTATCTTGGCATCTACTAGCTGAACCTTGAGATCATTGATAACATTCTCATCCTCTTTGGCATCTTTATTCAAAGTAAATAACTTTGCTTCAAGTGCCTTGATCACAGACTTCCACTGTTGATTCTCTTTCTTCAACTATTTAGCCATCTTTGTACCAACTTAGGATCTCCTTCAAGCTATTAAGCTTCCTCCAAAGGAACCACTTTGATACCAATTATTGGAAGTAGCTACTGAGAGGGGGCATTGAATTAGTATACAACAATGCACGTTTAATTTCAAGACCATTCCATCATACATCAATTTGATCTAGAAACATAAACATGAAAGCACATTCATCTAAAGCATGAAAAAGAGCATACAACACATCAACACATCATTAATATGAGAAAATCTCTTGAAGAATAAAACCCACTCTCAAGCCTATAAACATTTGGAATACTTATCTTATAAGGTATCAAAAAAAAAGAGATTGGTCAAGTCTTTTAGACTAGAAACTTTGATCAGGTCCTCTTGACAAAAGGCCTTTAGTGAAACACTTGTTTCACAAGGAACAACTTCCCCTAAGGAAGATCAAATCCTTTAGAACCTCCTTTGAAAAGAACACCTCCATATTTGAACTAATGTCTTCAACACCTGATGATGGACCTATGATTATCAATCTTTACCTTCACTCTTTAATCCAATAATCCATATTGGCCAAAGCACATTACATACTTAAACCAACACACAAAGATCAATTAGGACACATTACATATCCCAACTTACCCCACTCTTCAACGCTTCACTCACACTCAATATTCAAACCTATAAGATCACTATTATGACATCAAAAATATGACCTACATGTCATACACACCATCAGCAATCTGCTCTGCCCTTCAATCCATCCACAAAGAACACACAACCTTCACCTTGCCTTCGCTCACCATACACACTCTCTCAAACAACCTCTTGAGTATACTCACTCATTTTGCCTCTTCTAGGCTTATTAGGTCTAATGACCTATGTGATCACCTTAATCACCTTGATCAGACAAGCATGCCTGATCTTGTTCACTATTTACTGGTCCTCATTGACCTATACATAAGTCTTGCATAAATCTCTCATACATGTCTAGAAACCAACATATTTGGTTTCACCAAATATAGAGATATCATGATTATCAAGATCATAATATTTCCTATCGACCAAAACCCCTACCTTCACCCTTAAGGCATCTAACGTGGGGCACACTTAAGCATGGCTCTTTTTCAAATAAGCATAAGTCATCTTTTAGGTCCTATGATGATCCATTCACCTCTTTGAAACTTCCAAGAAAAATAAGAAGCATAAGAATAATTTACAACACATGGACCCATGAAACATGATCTATAGGTCCCCCTTAAGTGATAAAAACTTTGCAACACCCTTTTGCTAAAGCTGAATTCGCTCAAACAACATTCTATGCACATAGTCACTATGAAAAAATACATAATAAACTTCTAAACCTTTGTTCATAATACATACATTTTTTCAAACCTTCATAATGAACATATATTGTCCTTATGGAGTCTAAAACATTTTCCAATAGCTAATTCATCATGAGACATCCAAACAACAACAAAATGAGCTCGAACGTCCTTCTCAGGTCACTTGCAAAACACAGTCGAACACACAATCAACTTTGAACCTCAAAATATTTAATTATACACACTTTCAAATCTTAAAATATATATTTATAGATGTGATTTAGAGTCCTATACATATTTTCTTTTTACACCATGAGAAAATTTTTCATAGATCAAAATATATAGCATAAAAACTGAGCACTGATTTTTCCTTCACAAATTTGAATATTTAAATCCAAACAGTCACAGTTAAAATTTGATCACTTAAAATGCATATGGTGTCCTTGCTTCTTAAATAAATCACACACCATAAATATTATTCTAACTTTAAATCATCTATACTATTAAACAAATAACATGTTGACCTCATCTCGTGTAATCTTGTTTTATTGACTTAAAGCGCACCATCGATCTCCTGTACGTAGCTTGATCTTTATCTGTGTTAAGCATTAGACACTTTTAAATCATCTTTCTTAATACAAATCATTGATATTGATTAGTATGAAAAATAACTTACCATTATATCTTAAAAAAAGCTTGATATTTATCTCTTCTCAACATTAAACATTGAACACTTGTCCTCATCTTGCTACTTCGAGACATCTTAGAATGAACATGCTCCATTGATCCTTTTGTAAGGAGCTCAATCTTTAAATTTATTAACCAACAAACACTTTGACTCATTAAACTAAAAACACACCATTTATATTTATCTATATAAACATTGGTGAGCCATTGGATCTCTATTTGGTCCTGGTCTTTAACATCGTGCAAAATAGACTATGGGGACCATTGCTATCTGCTTGGAAGGCCAACTTTGCACAGTCATATCTTTTACATCGCTCACTCGCATGTTCTCAAATTTGGACCATATATTTTCCTTTAAAATAAAAATCCAACATGTATCATTCTTATCTTATAACACTCACATGTGTGAGATATAACGACATTAAAATGCCTCCTTAGATTTATCTATCACAGAGCGAATTATGTCAAAAACTACTTGGAAGGCCAACTTTGAACATGCATATCTTTTATATCCCTTCATCACATGACCTAAAATTTAGTGCATATTAACTAAGAATAAAAATAAATAAACCTATATGATTAAACTCTCTAAAAACTACCACATGTGTAAGATATGACTACATCAAAATGCCTACTCAGCTTTTCTTACCACATTACAAATTTGGCTAAGTATGGGAAAACACTGTCAAACTCCCTGGGAGCCCAAAATTTGCACTTGAATATCTTATGTTGTGTTTCATCACATGAAATAAAATTTAACACAAAGAAATTAGACACAAATATGATCACAACCATATGACCAACTCCTCATGACTCATCTACACATGGCAATGGTGATGTCAACAAACTGCTTACATAGATTTTCTACCACTAGACCCAAATGTCTAGATGAAAACAATGATGAATCGAGTGACTTATAATCATGAAAACAAGCTATCTAATCATCTTTAACCACTAATATGACTCATTTAACATTATTAATACTTTAGACTCATCCCTAATCATCTCTAAATAGTTAAAATTTGAAGATCAATCAAGCCAACTTCAAACACACTAGGACAAACACATTGCACACTTTGTCATTTTCACTTAGACTATCAAGACAATTAATACACTCACCAGGACACCTCCATGACATCACCATAACATCATTTAAAAAACTCCAATAGAGTTAGATAAAATTCTCTTGAAATTTCTTAGAGGACTTGTTTGTGCACATGTAGGAGTTGATGGTTCATCTTTAGCCCTCACGGTTCTCCTGCAATGTGCAATAAAAGTTCACTCTTTTTTCACACTCAAGGACAAGTGAATTATCTTAACGAATGCCTCTAATCTTAAGACTCAATTGATATTAGACAAATGTCATTCTAGCCTAAAAATGCCTATCTGGATGTGTCTACTTAGACAATTCATTGATTGGGCTAATGAGTCAGAATATATGGCCCCTACTAACCAAATTTTGGCCCATTCTAAGAAATTTGGCCACAAGAGAAAACACGTTGCCACATCTTGACCATATCAAGTTAGATAAAATCCTCCCAAGATATCTTAAAGGGCTCATCTGTGCATGTGGAGGAACTGATGGCTCATCTCTAGCCTTCATGGTTCTCCTACAATAGAAGATGAAAGTTTGCTCATTTTGCACACTCAAGAACAAGTGAATTATCTTGAGGGATTCCTCCGACCAAATAAAAATTTTACTCTTGGGTATTGACCAAGATTGAAAAAAGGTTGTTCTAGCCTAAAAATTCCTATCTAGACATGTCCACATAGATGGTTTATTGATTGGACTTTTGAGTCAGAATATATGGCCCTGTTGACCAATTTTTAACCCATTCTAATAGATTTGGCCATGAGATAAAACTCATTACCATGTATCATCCATATCAAGTTAGATAAAATCCTCTTGAGCTTTCTTAGAGAACTCATCCTGTATGTGTAAGAGCTGATGGGTCATCTCTAGCCCTCATGGTTATGCTACACTACATGACCAAAGTTAAAGGAGGATCTAACAGCTTGTCTAAAGCTTTGAACTACTTGAAACATGAAAGGTAAGGTGTATAGGTATTATAAATAAATTAAATCCATGATAGGCTATTTATTACCAAAAACACACTAAAAACACAGTTGTGTATGTGCCACCATGTGAAAAATTTCTAACACTTATGAAATTAGATAGTCAAGAGAAATTGAGTTTCTTATTGTGTGCAACTTCTCAGTCCCTCAAATCATAGATATGGGAAAATTGTTTTGAAGAGTGGATTGAGCCATGACTTGCACCATGATGAACATTCTATAGAGCTAATTATATCTCATATAAACTATTCATAAGTGTTGTCTCTTGGTTATATATTACATTACATTTAATAGTTAAGGTCTCATCTAAGTAGGAAATGAGTGCAATTATTTTTTGTTTATATGTGATACATTATTGATTCTTTATCTTATTATTTGTGTTTAACTTGGATGAAATGAGTATAATTTTGCATATAGAGATGGTGGGATTATTTTGAGAAGTCATCAATAGTTTTAGAAACACCTTTTTGGCAATAATTTTAAATATCTAACATAGAAAATAGTGAGCTATGAAGATCCTTAGTCGAGATTTGAAGATCTAGGTAAGTAACTCCAAAGATGCTCCATCAAGCTACAAGATGTTTTGTTAAAGATCCAAAGATTTACTAGGCAACTCCAAAGACGTTCCATCAAAGCTCTGAAGATCCACCTAGGCAGTTCTGAAGATGTTCTAACAAAACTCTGAAGATATTCCGATGAAGCTCTGAATACCTGTCTAGCCGTGCTTCAAAGATGCCTAGCCACACTCCAAAGATGCCAAATTATAATCTACAGATTAATATATCAAATCCAAAGATATCTATCATACATATATAGATTTTCCCTCTTTATATATATTCTTTTAGACATTACTATTCATAGTAATGTTCTAAAATGATCCAGATATAAATGTATTTCTATTTTGTAAATCTGGACAATCTCTTCAGATATATGTTAGTTATACTCAGTCTATTGTTAGTTGAATCAGTTCTAATGCCTCCTATAAGTGTGACATTTGATTCCTAGATCTTATATTTATAAAAAGCATATTTTATTAGTTAGATCATCATATTTTATATTCTAAGAATGGTCATTGAGATGTGCTTTAAGTACATGTCTCCTTCTCATTCCAGGATAATAGAGAGTAAAGAAAATCAAGAAACATTAAATTTATAACATATGTATATGTTTATTTTGATAATGAATTATTAATAAAGTATATCATTTTATTCCACTACTAAGTTAAAGTTGATCTTGTTTTGAGGTAGTATCAAGGCCCCACTTCTCTTCGAAGATCAAGACAATTAATATTCCTAGTTTATAGTTTAAAAGTGTATTTGTTTTGATACAAGTATATTTCATTTTAATGCAAGTGTGATTTCCATTTTAACACAAAGTGTGATTTCCCTTTCAATGCAAAGTGTGATTTCCATTTTAACGCAAAGTGTGTTTATTTTAATACAAGTGTGCTTTCATTAAATGCAAAGTTTATTTCAATTCAATACAAGTGATTTTCCTTTATTCAAAGTGTGTCTTTAAATTCTCATAAGAGTAAAGTTAATAGGAAAGTTTGCTGACTATAAAAATCATCTCCATATTCAAAATGTGTTAGGAAGTAGTTGAGGTGACAATACGTAATCAACATTCTTACAAAGCTTCTCCCAGATGATGAAAGTGAAAGGAGCAATTCATGCAATTTTTTTTAAAGATGTGTACTAAACATTATAAAGCTAGAAAAATATCTGATCAAGCAATTAAGATAAAGTTAAATTTTAAATGCAGTATTATTTTTTACAAGTTCTTGAACTAGATTAGATATTGAAAAAATTATATCCAAAAAAATTATTGATATTCATTTCCCATAAAATGACAAACATGCAAAATCAATCAAAGAGAGTTGTATCATTCATTAAACTATATTAAGAGATGAATAAAACATTTAATTATTAGAATTGAAGTTTCAATTATAAAATAGTAGTGTGTAGTGACTTCTCCAAAGAATGGATTAGGGGGAGAAAAAACATGTATGTCAATCCTATACATAATAGTGGAAAAAATACCAAGCAAATGTTTACACCATGGCAATTAAAACACGATATGAGATGGATTAAAATTACTTAAATCATTGAAGCAACAATACATTTATAAATTAGAAGACAACATGATATATCATCTAAGCCCTTGAATAGGCTAGATCTTGCATAAAAAATAAAAAATACTTATGATGATGACATATCATCTAAGCTCGAAGACTTAAAAGTAGACATGAGGCTCAACAATGCAGATGACATGATATGTTGTTCTTTTAAAGAATCTTTTAATGACATACAAAAGTGCATCACTAGGCCTCCTAACATTTATGATTAAGTACAATTTATAATATTTACATGTCCATGAAATTGATCCCAAGTCCACTTAAACATCATAATTTTAAATTGATATGTAATTAAATGTAAATGAATCAAGTAAATAGTAATTATCACATGTAAATGTTAAATATACATAATGATTCCAATAACCTAAATTAGAGAATAATGCAAATTTTTTAACCCCATATGAAGTAATAATGATCATTAACCAATACTATGTGTAAAAATTAAATGATCAAAATAGAAAATACGCATACGTAAAGGAATCATATTGTAGAATAGTATATATGTGATACATGAAAAGTTCTATGTCATAATTTAACATAAATAATATAACATATATCAAGAAAAAATGTGGACCATAACATATACATATACAAAATATGCCATATAGGAATATAATGTGGGCCATATCAACATACAAAATTGATTGTGCCTACAACTAGACCCCTAACACAACAACTAGCTCTCCTGCTCCTCATTGACTCCAAATAAATTATACCTTTTTGGCATAGACATAGAGTCAGGGGTGTTGGATGCCTCAATACAAGGAGATAATCTTCTCTTATCATGTGAGTCATCCATTATTTCATTGACATTTGGTAAAAATTGTTGTGTCTGTAAAACATATGAAATATAAAAATTAATGCATTAAAATTGTATATTGAAAATTTGATAATTTTTTCAAGAATGTAAAATTTTGTAAAATGATTATACACTCATCATATTCCATCTAAATGGTTGTCTAGGGATATGAGACAACACATACACCCATAATGGAGAATCCTATGGAGCATACATATATATTTAGATCTAGATGTGCATACAATTATGTAAATATGACATAAAATATCATTGGTTAAAGCTAAAAATAATTTTACTATATGTTCTCACTAGTCTCTGTTCCTAAATCATGACCTAATATGGAGATAATGGATTCTCCAATGTAGCAACAACATCAGCTAAACCTTCTTCTTATCCATGAAGGGTGCCCATAACATACCTCATTATGTATAAAACCAATAAATGAATAATGTGTGAATCCAATGAACATGATAAAAATCTATAACTATAATATATATCTTAAAATATAGTTTTTTTCTGAAGGAGAATAAACATGTACATGAATAAATATGTAATTCAAAAGTTTTCAAACCTGTGTATAGGGTACATCCGTGCCAATTTCGGCCTCTATAATAGAGTCAATGCCTGATGAGCTACCAAAATATCACTAATCAATCTATAAACACAAAAAATAATAAGTTTAGTCAAATAAATTAGTCAATTAGGTAAACACATACTAGAAAATAAACTTAATATTCTTTTACAAACATAAATAAACTTAATATTTTTTTACAAACATAAATAAACTATAATTAAAATTAAACCTGTGTATCAAATACATATGGTGAGGTTGATAACTCCTCTACAACAAGAGCATGGCGTATCCTGATAGGAGTTGGTGAAGCTATTACATCTTGCATAGTGTTTGGCATGCTAGTGTCATGTGCTACTGAATTATCTACATGTGACATATGCTCTAGCATGCTAGTGTTATGCACTGTTGAAGCATATACAAATGGAATATGCTTTGAAATACTAATCTCCATAGATATACTATGTGTATGTCATCTCTAAACAAGAGGTCCTGTACACTTCCTCCCACATTATATGCAATGATGCACATGAACTATAACATGAGTAGGAGGACTAACAACTATACCAACACCACTAAAACCACTATTGTCACTACCATTTCCACCAATACCATTATCACCACTACCACCACTACAACTAGCACCACTTGTAGGATGATTATAAGTCTTCAAAGTATGCATACCATGCTCAATCATAAATTATGTTGTATTAGTAACCACCTCAAGGGTGTCCATCTATATGTTATGATGCAAAATTTTAAGAATAGAGGCATGTGATATTGTCCTTCTATTTCTTTAAGCTTGGTTATGATGATTTTAGTCTCACCTAGCACCAGGTCTATCAAATGAAGACCCACCTCCGCTACCTTGGGAGACCATGTCAAAATAATTTGGAATTTCTTGTAACACAAATTCACAATATAATTTTCTCAAAAACTATAATGGAACCTCATTATTATTGCATGGTGGCTCATCAAACATCATCTACCACCTATCCCAAAAGTTATTTTTAATCTCCTAATGAACACACCAATCAATATAAATGTATTTACAATTTATTGGTGGAGGTTGGTTGGTTCTAGGACTAACAAATAAATCACACACAAATTATTTTATTATTTTTTCCTTCACATATTCATATGATAATTCCTGATAATAAAATTGTTTCATGGCCTCTATTCAATACAACATTACATCAAGTTATGAAGTCACATTTACCACTTCATTAAAAATAGACTATTATGTATTGGCAAGTGAAATGTGTGCACTACCAGCTGAAGAGTGACACAAACCATTGATGATTATTTATAATTTTTGACATTTAGAATTTTATTACTCATATAATTGAACTTCTTCTTATGCAAAATCAAACTGTTTGGGGCTTTATTTAATATTTTCTTCATGCAATGGATTGATCGAACTTGTGTATCTAAATTAAAATAAAAATAAAGGTTTTTTTAAGGCAATGCAAGAAATCTAATGCAAACCTAAATTTAAAACCCTAATTGAATAAATAAATAAAAATAAAAATGAAAAAATAAAAATGCAAAAATCAACATACCTGACTTGTAGCAATTCAAATTATGAATCCCATTGGTGGGATAAAACTCCAAAGCACATACGCCAATCTGAAATTGGCAAAAAATAAGAGGGGAAAAAATGTAGTTGGGCCATGTGTTTATTTTCAGGAAAAAAATGATAATTGACATAGGGCATATGCCCTTTATGATTTACAAAGGATGTACAAAATTTACAAAGGGCATACGCCATTTTCTTTGTAAAGGGCATACACCTTTTGTAAATCATAAAGGGCATACACCCTTTGAAAAGAGTGTATGACTTTGAGGCTCAGGCAAAAGCATAAGCCTCATAAATTTCAAGAAAAGGGCGTATGCCCTTTGTAAAAAAAATTTAAAGTTGGGGGAATGCCATAATTTTTATCCCCCAACTTTGCGCATCAACCCATGTCTCATTATTTACATTATAATATACTCTTGGGTAGACATTGGGTATATACAATGGAGTCTATCCTATTTACTTTGCATCAATGTTTAAAATTCATACATGATGGGACCTCATTGATAATGCATGTTGATAATGAGCCTTTGAAAATTTGAAAAATGATATATTTTGATACAAAGAGCATTACTATAGTGGTACCACATACATAATATATTACCCTTGAAAATGTATAATTTTTTTACATAGGTAAGTCAAGTTCAATGGCTCCTTTTTCTCCATATGTAAATCAAACACCACACACTAAGATGCACATAGATACATATCGAGAGAAACAACCATTGCCAAAGGAACCAATGAGATCAAAACCAATGAAAGCCAAACAATTAAGCTTCTTTTATTATTAAATATTGAGAACCAAGACAACCATGTTTTATATTAGTATGAAAATGATGAAAATATAGCCCATGATATAATAGATGTGACATTGATAAAACTAAAATTGGATCTACTTGAGCATTTTTTGCGTAACGTATTCACATTTATAGGTCCTAATACACATAAGCTAAACTCACTTATAGAGGATAAATAACCAAATCAAGATAAGGTAAAATAAAAAATAGTAGATGACCATGTCAATGCTTGATATTCCATACATCTCTCTTGTCTTCACACATTAAGTCAACCTTACAAGGGCCAAATGTAGATATATCATGTAAATAATGTGGAGGTCTTTCATAAGACTCCACAACAGATTCTACATATCACATCAAACCAAGATAATATGGATACAATACTTTTCATTTTTCTTGAACATAACATGATATGTTTACCTCTTAATAGGCACATATTAGGTGACATAATTTTTCCTAAAAAAGGATTACCATATTATAACTATCATCAAGTCATTGGCCATCATACAAATCAATACAAAGCATTGCAAAACCAAATTCATAAATATAAGAGTGAGGGCCACATACAAATTATGCTCGACAAACAAAAAATACATAATACTTCAAAAGGTTCACAAGAAATCCATCTTTAAAAGTGACCCAATGCATGAATATCTAACTATTTATACTAATATTAATGGGGTTTATTGTCAAAATCTCAAGTTTGATAATAAAAATTAGGATACAATTTATAACAACACATTTATTCAATAGTTGGTATATAATACAACTAAATTAAAATACTCTCTATTGATGCCAAAATATCATGGATACATCCACCTACCAATAGCATGTGGACTGTAGGTGGTCCTAAAATCCATATGGTTATTAAATCGAGACCCACATTTGATATTAAAATTTAGACAACATTGGTTTTTTGATTGGAATGCAACAATAATTACTACAAATATGTGTTTCATCATTACTATTGGGGATAGGCGGATTTATTTGTACCATGATGGATATGGCCACCCCTCCCCACCAACTACATTTAGAAAACCATTACACAGAAACATCGATGGGGTAACCATGCATAAATATAAAAAAATGTTGAAAAATGCCTCATTTGATCCCACTCCTTTTGATGATGAAGACTTATATGATTAGTCCTCTCCGATATTCCAAAAAAATATACCCTTAAAAAATAAAAAAACTTCAAAAATCCATTTTTTTTTCAACATTTACATGCTCTATATCTCCTTGGCATATATGTTGTTGGTTCTATGTTGTTAGATATCATATAATTTATTTATATATACACGTGTTTCACACATATTTTTAGTGTGATTTAGGCATACAAAGATACATGATCTATGCACTTTTGGATGTTGGGCCTTACCTTTACTTATGTCATGTGGACATTGGGGGCATCCACTTCTTTGATCACGATATATCTAGGTTATATTATTCTTTAATTACTATACATTATCATGTTTGAGTTTATGTACTTACAAATTCTTTTATCCATGCTTATAGCTTTCACAATGTAATTGATATGCTATGTACTTAACATTTTTTACTAACACATATTGTCTAGGGACTAGTATGATATGCTTATGATAGTTGCTTATTGTCCATGATTTATTTTTTTCACTTCTTTAATTGTGTTCCTTGTGTGCTATAATCATGCATTTCATTAATTTTTCAAGCATTTGAATATGCTCCATTCATTGTTTCCCCCATGCCTATGTTTTCCTATTATGACATTTGTATATGTCATGGTTTGTTGTATGTTAGCATTTGAATATGTCATTCTTTGATTTGTGGATATTTGATTAAGTAATTTCCCTTAGATTATGTGACACTTGAACATGTTGAACCATGGTATTTTTAATTTTATTTTGAGTGCCTTTATGTGTGTGCTTGATTAATTGTTGAACTTGCATTGTTACTATCTAGACATTGCCATGATTCACATCATGCATCTTAATACTTGATGTTATAAAATTTTCCATGCTTTAATGATATATCTACCTAAACATGTTATTTATATATGTTACATGGTTCATACATAGATTATATAGTTATATTATCCTTTTGAGGTAAGGTGATTACCATTTTCTACCTCCCATCACCTCAAAAAGGGGGCATATTAGTGGAGGCATGCCATAAATGCATGGTTTCCACATTTTTCATAGTTTACAAGATTCAAATGTATAATGGGGACATATTTTGGAGACATGTTCTCCACACTTACACTAGTTTCAATTTCAAATATATAATGGAGGCATGTTATGGAAACATGTTCTCAACACTTACACAGTTTTTAAATTGGCTAAATTGCATAGTTATACGATTCAGATACATAATTATGACAAAATTTTATACATTGGTACCATTAATATACCTATGTTTCAACATGATACATATATGAGGTGCATATGCTATGCAAAGGGCACCTAAATTTAAAAATCAAAACCAGTTTTAGATTTTAAAACACTTTTATGGACTGTCATCAACCACCAGGTTGGGATTTTACAAACTATATTGATCCAATATATTTTAGTAATTGGTTCAATTTTGGTATGGTTAAGGTGATTAAATCAATTGATTTTATCAAGTTTATAGGTTGGAATTAATTACATCATCCAACCTCACTAGGTTTATAGTATGGGTCGACTTGGTTCACTCACACTTACCAAGTTATAACTATTATTGGGTTGCATGGTTGAGCTAATCTCAACTATCAGGTGGTAAGTCACCTTTAGCTCCAAATTTGGGGTAAGTTATATCCTTAAATATTTATATATTTAAGCACTTTATATATTTATATTTGTCCTAATATCAATTTTAATGGTTCATAATGATACATCTTTCATCCTTTCAAATCAAATTTCCAAAAGATAAGGTGGTTGCATCGATACATAGGTTTGATACTAAACCTTGCTCTGTTTCAATTTTAATCATTTCAAATTCTTTTAATTTCAAATCATATGCACTGATTATATGGTACAACATGGTATTGGTTGCAATTTAATCACTAGCAAATCACTCAAGTTAGACTTGTGTGAAGAGAAGGTGTGTTATACACATCCATGTCTGTATTTATTTTTCTTTAAAATATAAATTTTATTACTATATTAAATGGAGGGGGGAATTTATACACCATTTATGAATTATATAGCACCTTAGTCTTGTACTATACATATCATAGATGTACCTTTAGGTTCTAGACCTTCCCACTATCAAAAGGCTCGCATACACTATCTCTTTATTCCTATATATTATATTTTAGTCTGACCAATGTTATTTTGATGACACAAGACTTATACCATTCTTATAATGCTACAAACCTACTTATCTTATGTCTCTACAAGCTTTGGAACTATGCTTGTTTTCTAACATTCTAGACACTTGTGTCCTAGTTTGATGCCTATATTGACGCTAGTGTCATGTTCTAACATAAGTGTCTAGTTCCATAAAGTCATCCAATTGACAAATAAAATGTATTCCTATGGTGAGCCTAAGTGATTTAATAAAATATATTCTCTAAAAATATTGGTATATATACATGTTCAATCCTATTCATTCTTCACCTAGTAACTTCCTACTTCTTACAAGGAAACTTACAAAAGGCATTCAATCAAGCATTCAAGTGAGCAAAGCTACCCTATTTTTCACTATTTCTATATCAGTCATAGGGATAACACATTGAAAAGTTTGAATTTATGAATGAGCATCCTATGAAACATATTTACCAAGTTACAAGATGGGTTGCTCTATGTACTTGCTTATCACACACTGCATCATTTTACACACAAGCCAAAATGTAGGGAAGAATTACATAAGTTTGAAGCCCTCTTTGGAGTATTGGCTATGTAGGTAGAGCTCATTTATAGAGGGGTCTTTGAGAAATCTCGACACCATGTGTCCATTAATCCATTTTTACTACAACCACTATAAAGGTGAATAAATAGGGTTTTGCTATTTGACAAAGAGTGATAGCCCATGATCCAAATCTGAGCACACCAGAGTCAAGGTGACACAAAACATAGAATATTCTAGGTGGTCACATCTAGATCCATCAAGTATTCTATACAAGACACCTACATCCAGGTTATACATAAGTGCCAGTGAAATTATCCAAGGTCAACGTAAGTGTCTTAGGTCAATAAAGTGCTTAATTCTAGCATTAGAACAAACTAAGTATCTTATTTTCATTATCATTGAAATATCTAGTATAGATGCATTTTTTTTAATTTTAGCATATCTCAACATCATAAATTCAATATATGTTTATATGAGTTTGCAAATTAATTAGCTTATTTAAAGATAGTGTACCATCCTTGTGCCCTAAGCTATCTTTACCCATTTAACCCTAGATTCCCCAATCAATATTTTAGGGTTAAAAATTGAGCTAGGAGAACATATTCATAATGAGGATCTAGTGTAGGGAGAAAACTTTGGGAACATGGTATAATTTCCTCTAAAAATATTAGGAGAATGTCTAATGCAAATTATTTGGTGAAATGCAAACATTCAGTATATTTTTAATAGTAGATTGAAAATAGGGGGATAAGAAAACCTCTCTTAGAGCATAAATTCAATCAACAATAATGAAAAATGGGAAATTTAAAAATTAATATATCCCTCTTAGCATGGCTCAATACACTACAATGACATCACAATGTTACACACATGCCTCTTGTGTGGATGGAAAGATAACCCTACACATCTATACTGACACATTAAATGTACATATGAAATTAATTTCATGTGTGCATTCCCACATATAATGCTTTGATAGGGATAAGTTAGTCTATCATGTTCATCCATGGCATGTAGGTGCACATTTATGGGATTGAATTTGGTGTGTTAGTATGGACACTCAAGTAGAGCAAGATGTGCATGGTACATCTACATGTCTCATGTGGTCCAAGGGTTGGGAATATCACACCTTAAATTACACGAGGTGTGAATATGTGATTCAAATTTTTTTATATAAAACCTATTCATTTATTAAACTTTTCCAATTCATACCAACTTTTGCAAATTTTCAAATGTTCTTCAAATTTTGAGGCAAATTGGCCTTGCAAATTTGGGGAATAACACTACATTACTAGAATAAAGGGGAAAGATGTAGACATTAAAACTAAAATTTAATGCTAAATATTTCACTTTTCACCACCCCTTATTCACACTTAATATATGTTCAATTTTAGGGTTTTAAACTACTATTTATCTACTTCTATATGGTTGAACCTCTATCTCAAGGTAACTCTCTACTATTAAATTTTCTTATTCTTTATTTCAAGTAGCATAGGCTCATTACTTGACTAATTAATACTTATAATTTGGTTATCTCTATTATTCATATGAAACCACTCCTTTTGGATAATATCATAGGATAGTCATGTTTAAAGTCATAAATTTCATCTTACCACTAATTAACAACTAGTTTTCCAAATTCAAATTCATCCCAACAGTCACTCTGAACATTTCTAAATCCAAACTCAAGGAAATAACAAAAGTTCTAATATATAAACACCTTTTCTACCCATTTGTTCATTATATGACAAGGAGATGACTAATAAAATTATATCATTGCAATCACTAGAGTATCTAACTGCACATTCAGATAAAATTACATATTCTTCCAAACTTTGAGTCCCTACAACACAAGAATCCATGAGATAGGTTTGAATACAATAACAAGGTCATAAATCATTTTTAAAGAAAATAATCATACAAGGATTACATCAACATATACAATTTCACTACTATTATACACACAACCATAACATGGGATAACTACATGGATTTTGATCTATCTTTTAAATATTTATATGTAGGCAACACTCAACACACTAGGTGTTAAAATCAAACACAACCCCAACCCCTTGCTAGTTTCCCTCATTTTAAATTATTTGTTCCCTCTTATCATTGAGATAGGTTTTGACTGAAGAAAAATGTACATAGTGGCTCCCACAATGAAGAAAATATATCTATATATACATAGAGGACCTATAGGTGAAGGTTCATATTATAGAATTTACATAGAGGTCAAAAACCCTAAAGGATGACACCACTCCCTATAGAAAATAATGTAGGATGGTGAAGTCCAAACAATGTGGCCTTATCCCAAGATAAAGTAGAGCCCTATTACTAATTCAAAACAACCTCACACATTCTCATAGTTAGTTTTATAGTCACTATTATAGTCCTACAAACTTGATTCCAACTAAGACATTCTTCTCTTAGTACTTTCATCTTTTATCAAATTTATTAAAAAAGTAATTTTCTAAACAATTTATGTGTAATCATTGTATATCTTATGTATTATGATTTATGTAAAAGTTTGTATTAATTATGTTAATCCCCTTAATCCAAATTTATATTGAGAAACCATGCAAATGCATTCACTTTACAAATACTTAAACATAGATTCACATGTATTTGGTTGCATATGCATGAGAATATGCAAATAATTTATGAAAAATGAATTAAAGGTTTTCACATACACATACATTTTAGTTACAGGTTCTCAAATTTAACATAGAGATGCATAGAATTTTATAGTAATTGGTATAGATTCAGAAGCATGATACTTATGCATGCACATATACAAAACAACATAATTATATTTGAATGGTAAATTTTTGTCATTCCAATTAAAACTTATCATATTTAGATCCATGATGGGGGTATGGACATGGTATATTCTCATTTCAATCGTGCATTGTATTATACATTAAGATAAAAACCTATGTAATTGATGGAGTGATAAACATTGTTCATTCCCTTGCAATCATGAATTTTTATTTATACATGGATCAAGTTTTATAGAACTAAATAAAAATATTATAATTGAATCTATAAGCCATCTTGAGTAGTTGATTCATTTTTTAATGAACCTTGCTTGATTGGTTCTCTCATTTACCTTGTATAGTGTTTTATTTGATTTGAGCCTAGTCAAATGGTTCTCTTTTTATCCTACATATTTATTTGGGTTAGTACATTATATACTTTTGTCACATTCATGATGGTTGGGGTATGTTTCCTTCCAATATGAAGATCATACATAGTTACACAAGTTTGGGGTATAATCACCCCAAATATCTAATGCTTTAATAAGGAATTATCATCTCCAAAATGTTGTAAGGTCAACATGGTTTAAAAAAAAACAAAGGTGTACTCTTACCCTTTCTCTCTAAAATTTTCAATCTCACATATGGACATTGACTATTTCATTTTCATTATAGGTTTTTGAATGGAGCAAACATGTACATTTGAGCCATATACCAAAAGGAAAAGTGTGTTAGACACACTTAGATATATTTTATCCTTTTACTCTATAAAATTCATTACTAGTAAAATAGGGATCTTGTAGATTCTAAAATATAGTCATTGATATTTGATAATGACAAGCTTGACACACATTCACCATGCATAAATTAAGCACACAAACAAGCTCCTACTTCACCTTCCTCTCATACTTGCATATTATATTATGAGTCAACCCTTATGTTATCCTATTATGAATTTATAGGGACCTCACTTTATATTACAAACCTTGTAAATATATTACTCAAACATCTCTAGACCTTAGTTTAGTCCACCTAGAAATAGGCTAGTTCTACCAATTATGGTTATTACCACTAGTCAATAACGACTTAAGTTATTCAAAACTGATCCACTTATAACAAAGAATATTTTATAAAATCAAACCCATTATGTTGATAAACAATCCTAACATTTTGTTGACATGAGGACTTATTCAAATTGATCCATATATAAACAAATCAATGTCTCATTTAAAAGGGACTACACACTTATTTGATATAAAATTATACATTATTGCAACTGATTAAATATTACCTATTATTCCCAATTTTTAAACCGATAATTATGATTAATCTTAAGATAAGTTTGAATCAATCAAAATACAAGTCAAAAAAAGTGTTTTTAAGTACAAAATATAATCATATCTACATGCACATAGCGAAAGAGCACATTTACACAATAACATGAGGTGAGAGAATTACATATGGCTTGATTTACCTCCTTGGAGTTTTTGGATGCATAAGAATTAATAAATCATCAAAAAACTGTGATTGGGTGAGTTCCACCAATTACACTTCTCCTAGTTTTCTATAATTTTGTCCCTGACAAGCACATTTATGGTTTTAAGGAAAATGAGGTTGATTTCTTAATCTTTGTGTGTCATCGATGTTTATGATTTCAAAGAAAAAAATATAGTCGTAGGTGAGTGTATAATAAATATGTATTATATCCATGTAGGTCACTAATGACAAACATGTTAGTATCCACATGATACTAACCCAATCTTGTGGAGCTGACCCAACATGGATAACATATCAAATTATGGAACTAAATAACTTAATTTTTATAATATACTCCTATTTAGATAGTCGATGAGAAAATATAAATTTACATATCTACCATATGCCATTCTCAAATGAGAATAATAAATCTCCATCTTTTACATTTGAATGTATGCTAAAATTGCATATCTATTAATTTGAACTACATTTCAAAGTTCCATCTCAATTATATCAATGTAATTAGTTAATCCAAATTAGGGTAATTTAGCCATTTATTTTCATCTTTAGTCTCCCTATTCATTTTTTCCAATCATTAGTTTCATTTTTGTATCAAGTACAATGGTATGCACTTTATTTTAGTGTATGAACTCCCTAAATATATTCTCAACTTTGACCAAAGCTTAAGCTTGTTTGTCAAATACTAAATAATTGAGATTTTTATCCTTGAAATTGGTACTGATGAAGGAAATGAAATGTTAATCCAAGTTAATTCATTGTGTCAATATGGTCATTTTTGTGTGATTTAAAGAAAATGAATAAAATTAGAGGTCTTTTTTGAAATTCAGGTTTATCAATACTAGAAGTTGTACGATGGCTATTTTAATCTCCTAAAAATATGTTTGCCTAAGATGTCCACTATATCTTTGTGTCTTGTTTCAAAATAACATTAAGAAGTATTAATTTTTTTGAAAAATTGGAAATAAATTTCCTTACAAAATTATTTTTTGCAAATAATAAACTTAACTCTTTGTTTCTATTTAGAAGTGGAATTTACTCTTTTAGGGTCAAAAAATATAACTTCATTTGTGATATGTGTCCCAAAAACTTACCCTCGATGACACCAAAAATACTCTTCTTTGGAATAATTGATATACCATATATTTTGCATCACCTCAAGTGATGCACATCATGGGACTTGAGCATTAATAAAATAATTAGATCATCCATATATATGACAATGAATTTTCATACTATACCTTCAAAAGAAAAATGCATAGCATGTTAAAAAGTGGCACCCACATTTGTTAATTCAAAAGACATTATTTTACATGTAGAGATAACCCATTTAGTAATGAACATGGTTTTCATCTTATCCTCCCTATTTATAAACATTTGGTTGTAACTTAAAAATCCATCCAAAAAGGACCTCATTTTAGATCCACTTACCATATGTATAAATTCATTTAAGGATAGTAGATGATAATTTTTTTTGAAGGTTTTGTTTAAGTTTCTAGACTCTACACATAACCTTATTTATCCATTATTTTTTTCAAAAAAGCACCAAATTAGCTACACAAGTGGCATGCTTAATGGGAAAAATGATTTTGATAGTAAGCAAATTTTAGACATCTT
The DNA here is from genome assembly GCA_037957365.1 of Torreya grandis. NCBI lineage: Eukaryota > Viridiplantae > Streptophyta > Pinopsida > Cupressales > Taxaceae > Torreya > Torreya grandis. The sequence continues at coordinate 4,572,819 of JARHVA010000429.1, forward strand.
TGTAAATAAGGAGCTCCAAGATGGTACTCACTAGTCTCTATGTCTGGGTCAATGCAAAAAGTTGGGGGACAAAAAGTATGACATTCCTCTAACTTTCAATTTTTTTGACAAAGGTCATATGCCCTTTTTTAAATTTTTTTGAAGCTCTGGTTTATGCTCGAGCCTCAAGGGTATAAACCCTTTAGATAAAGATAAAAACTCAATGGTTTTGGCTTTCCTTACATAAATATTAAATGAAAAAGATATAGGGTGTACACCCTTTACACTTTATAAAGGGTATACACCCTTTAGAAAGGAAAGGGTATACACCCTTTATAAAGTGTAAAGGGTGTACACCCTATATCTTTTTCATTTAATCTTTATGTAAGGAAAGCCAAAACCATTGAGTTTTTCTCTTTCTCCTCTCATTGTTTGTCAAATTTATATTCACGTACATGTTTTGGAATTGCATATTGCCAACAAGATTTGGCATTCAGGTTGTTACAAGTCAAATATGTTAATTTTCAGATTTTAATTTTTTGTTTCTATTTCTATTTATTTATCCAATTAGGGTTTTGAATTTAGGTTTGCATTAGATTCTTTTGAAATGCCTTAAAAAAACCTATATTTATATTTAAATCTAGATAGACAAGTTTGATGGATCCATTGCATGAATAAAATGTTAGACAAAACCCAAAACAATTTGATTTTGTAAAATAAGTTCAATTGTATGAGAAATATATTAAAAACATAAATAATTATAGATAATCGTCAATGGTTTTCATCAATCTTCAACTAATAGTGCACACATTTCACTTGCCAATATACTAGAGACTATTTTTAATGAAGTGGGTAAATGTAACTTCACAACTTGGTGCAATGTTGCATCGAAGAGAGGCCATGTAATAATTTTATTTTGATAAATTGTCATATGAAGATGTTAAGAAAAAACAAAAAAATCTATGTGCTTTATTTGTTAAGCCTGGAACCAACCAACCTCCACCAAAAAATTGTAAAAACATTAGTATTGATTGGTGTGTTCATAAGGAGATGAAAAATAAATTTTGGGATAGGTGGTAGATGGTGTTTTATGAGTCTCCATGCAATAATAATTAGGCTTCATTATACTTTTTGAGAAAATTATATTTTGAGTTTGTGTTGCAATAAATTTCAAGTTATTTTAACATGAGGTCTTCCCAAGGTAGGGGAGGTGGGTCTTCATTTGATAGACCTAGTGTTAGGTCAGACCAAAACCATCATAACTGAGCTACAAGAAATATAAGGACAATATCACATGCCTCTATTCCTAAAATTTTGCATCGTAATGTACAAATGGACACCCTTTAGGTAGTTACAAGTCTGACACAAGTTATGATTGAGCATGGTATGCATACACTAAAGACTTGTACTTAGCCTATAGGTGGCATTAGTGGTAGTGATGGTGTTATTGGTACTGGTATTGGTGGCAATAGTTTTCATGGGGTTTGTATAGGTGCTAGTGCCCCTCCTACTCATGTTACAGTTCTTATGCATCATTACACATCATGTGGGAGGAAGTGTATGGGACATCATATTCAGGTATGACATACACATAGTATATTTATGGAGACTAGCATGCAATATCATACATTTTATATATATGCTTCGAGAGTATATAACACTAGCATGATAGACACTAACATGCCAAAGCATATGACACTTTTTGATGTTTCAACAGTGCATGACACTAACATGCCATACACTATGTATATGTACTACCTTTATTGATTCCTATCAGGATACACTAGCCTATAGTACAAGAGTTATCAAATTCACCATCTATATTTGATATGTAGGTTTGATTTTAATTATAGTTCATTCATGTTAATAAAAGAATATTAAGTTTATTTTCTAGTATGTGTTTACATAATTGACTAATTTATTTGATTGAACTTATTATTTGTTGCTTGTATAAATGATTGGTGATATTTTGGTTAGCACAGTAGGTCTTGAATCTTTTGTCAAGGATGTAATTGGCATGGGTGTACCCTATACATAGGTTTGGAAACTTTTAAATTACATATTTATTCATGTACATGTTTATTGTCCTTTGAACAAAAAACTATGTTTTAAGATATATATTATAGTCATAAATTTTTATCATGTTCATTAGATTCACATATTATTCATTTATTGGTTTTATAGATGATGAGGGATGTTATGGGCACCACTCATGGATGAGAAGAAGGTTTTTATGATGTTTTAGCTCTATCGAAGAATCCACTATCTCCGCAACAGGTCATGATTCAGGGATAGAGACTGGTGATAACATAGTAAAATTGTTTTTAGCTTTAAGTAATGATATTTTATGTCATATTTATATATTTTATGCACATCTAGATCTAAGATATATGCATGTTCCATAGGATTCCACATATCAGGTGTATATGTGGTCTCGTAACCTTAGACAACTATTTAGATGGAATACGATGGGTGTAGAATCATTTTAAAAATTTGTTCTTGAAAAATTTATCAAATTTTCAATATATAATTTTAATGCATTAATTTTTATATTTCATATGTTGTGCAAACACAACAAGTTTCAGTAGTTGTCAAAGAAATAATAGATGATTCTCATGCTGAGAGGAGAGTCTCTCCTTGTATTGAGGAATCCAACACCCTTGACTCTATGTCTATGCCAATAAAGCATAATTTATTTGGAGGCAATGAGGAGCAGGAGAGTTAGTTGTTGTGATAGGGGTCTAGTTGTAGGCACAATCAATTTTGTATGATGATATGGCCCTTATTGTATGCCTATATGGTGCATTTTGTCTATGTACATGTTATGGTCTACATTTTTTATTGATATATGTTATATTATTTATTTTAAAATATGACAAAACTTTTCATGTATTACATATATATTATTCGACAACATGATTCCTTTACCTATGTGTATTTTCTATTTTGATCATTTAATGTTTCCACACATAATTGGTTAAAGACCATTATTACTTCATATGGGGTTAAAAAATTCACATTATTCTCTAAATTAGGTGCTTCATCATTATGTATATTTTACATTTACATGTGATATTTACTATTTAATTATTTCATTTACATTTAATTACATATCAATTTGTAATTATGATGTAAGTGGACTTGGGATCAATTTCATGGACATGTAAATATTATAAATTATACTTGATCATAATTTTTAGGAGGTCTAGTGATGTACTTGTGCATGTCTTTATGCTTTTTTATCATAACATGGTTCTCAATATACTCTTGTTGTGCCTTATGTAGGATTTTAAGTCTTTAGGACTAGATGATATGTCATCACCATAAGTATTCTTTATTTGTTGTGCGAGATCTAGCCTATGTAAGGACTTGGTAAAATATTCTTTAAAATCACAACGTATCATGTTATCTACATTGTTGCACCTCATGTGGCCTTTTATGTCTTCAAGCTTAGATGATATGTAATCATCGTAAGTATTTTTTATTTATTGCATGAGATCCAACCTATGCAGGGCCTTAGTAAAATATTATTGAAAAGCACAACATATCATGTTGTCTATAAATTATATATGTGTTGTTGCTTCAATGATTCAAGGAATTTTAAGCCATCTCATATCATGATTTAATTACCATGGTGTAGACATTTGCTCAGTATTTTTTCCACTATTATGTACAAGATTGACATACATGTTTTTACTCCCACTAATCCAGTCTTTGGAGAAGTCACTACACATTACTATTTTATAATTGAAACTCCAAATCTATTAATTAAATGGTTTATTTATCTCTTAATCTAGTTTAATGAACAATACAACTTTCTTTGATTGATTTTGCATGTTTATCATTTTATGGGAATTGAATATCAATAATTTTTTTGATACAATTTTGTCAATATCTAATCCAGTTCAAGCATTTGCAAAAAATAATACCGCATTTAAAATTTAACTTTATTTTACTTTCTTGATCAGACAATTTTATATCTTTATAATGTTTAGTACACATCTTACAAAAAAATCACATGAATTGCTCCTTTCACTTTCATCATCTTGGAGAAGATTTGTAAGATGTTTTGTTTATAAGCACATAGTAGATTTTTTAACACCATCTTTGTTGGGACCCCATGACCAAATGTGGCCCCATAAGCATTACAACATCAGATTGGTGCAAGTCATGCCTCAAGCCACTCTTCAAAATATTTTTCCCATATCTATGATTTGAGGGACTGAGAAGTTGCACACACCAAGAAACTCACTTTCTCCTGACTCTCTAATTTCATAAGTGTTATAAATTCTCCACATGGTGGCACATATACAAGTGTGTTTTTAGTAATAATTAACCTATCACGGATTCAAGTTGTTTGTAATACCTATACACCTTAGCCTATTATATTTTGAATCATCATCCCAATCAATAAACCATTTATGCAGACATATTTGAATAGGCATTTTAAGGCTAAAATAACTATTATTTAGTCTCGATCAGGCCCTGGGAGTGAAGTTTACAATTAGTCAGAGGCATCCCTTTAGATAATTCACTCATCCTTAAGTGTGAAAAATCATCAAAATTTCATCAAGCATTGAAACATAATTATGAGGGCTAGATATGAGCCATTAAATCATACACGTGCACAAAGGAGTCTTCTAAGAAATCCTAGGAGGATTTTTTCTAACTTGAGATGGATGAGATGTGACAATGTGGTTTCTCTCATAGCTAAATCTCTCATAATGGGCCAAAATTTGGTCAGTAGGGGCTATATATTCTGACTCATCAACCCAATTAATGAACTGTTTATGTGGAAATGTCCATATAGGTGTTTTAAGGATAAACCATCCATTTTATAGTCTTAGTTAGGCCCTAGGAGTGAAAGTTATAGTTGATTAGAGATATCCCTTAAGAGAATCCACTTGTCCTTGAGTGTGCAAAATGAGAAAACTTTCATTGATCATTTCAACATAACTATGAGGGATAGAGATGAGCCATCAGATCTTACACGTGCATGGATTAGTAATATAATAAATACCAAGAGGATTTTATCTAACTTGAGATGGATGAGATGTGACAATGAGGTTTTTATCATGACCAAATCTCTTAAAATAGGCCAAAAGTTGGTCAATGAGGGCCATATATTTTGACTTATCAGCCCAATCGATGAACTGTCTATGCCTACACATAGAGATAGGCATTTTAAGGCTAGAAAGGCTATTGTCTAGTCTTGATTAGGCCCCAAGGGTGAAAGTTTTAGTTTTATAGAGGCATCTCTTACGAGAATTCACTCATCCCTGAGTGTGCAAAATGAGCAAACTTCTATTGAGTATTACAACATAACTATGAGGGATAGAGATGAACTGTTAGCTCTTACACATGTAGGATGAGTATTTTAAGAAATACCAAGAGGATTTTATCTAACTTGAGATGGATGAGATGTGGTAAATAGGTTTCTATCATATCAAAATCTCTTATAAATGGATAAAATTTGGTTAGTGGGGGTCATATAATCTGACTCATCAGCCTAATTAATGAAAAATCTACATGAACATGTTTGGATAGGCTATTTAAGGATATAAAAACCATTGTTAAATCTTTGTTGGGCCTTGAGAGTGAAGGTTTCAGTTGGTTGAAGGCATCCCTTAAGAGAATTCACTATGCCCTGAGTGTGCAAAATGAGCAAACTTCCATCGAGCATTGTAGCATAACTGTGAGGGCTAGAGATGAGCCATCATCTCCCACACATGCATAAATAAGTCCTATAAGAAATCATAGGATTATTATATTTAATTCAAGATAGATGAGATGTAGTAATGAGATATCTCTCATGGTTAAATCTCTTAGAACGGGCCAAAATTTGGTTAGCAAGGGTCATATATTCTGACTTGTCAGCCCAATCGATGAACCATTTATGCAAACACATCTAGATAGGAATTTTAAGGCTAAAATGACCATTTTATAGTCTTGATTAGGCCCTAGGAGTGAAGGTTTTATTTGATCAAAGGCATCCCTTAAGAGAATCCACTCATTCCTGAGATTGTAAAATTAGTGAAATTCTACCGTGCATTGTAGGAGAACCATGAGGGATAGAGATGAGACATCAACTCCTACATGTGCATGGATGAGTCATATAATAAATCCCAAGAGGATTTTATCTAACTTGATATGAATGATATGTATCAATGAGGTTTATCTCATATCCAAATATATCATAACAAGCCAAAAGTTGGTTAGTGGGGGCCTATATTCTGTCTCATCAGCCCAATCGATAAACTATCTATGTAGACATGTTTAGATAGACATTTTAAGTCTATAATGATCATTGTTAAGTATCTATTAGGCCCCATGAGTGAAGGTTGTATTTTATTGGAGGTATCCCTTAAGAGAATCCACTCATCCCTAAGTATGCAAAATGAGCAAACTTCTATCATGTGTTGTAGGAGAACTGTCAAGGATAAAGATGAACCATTAGTACCTACACGTGCATGGATGAGTCCTATAAGAGATTCCAATAGGATTTTATCTTTCTTTATTAGGAGGAGATGTGATAATGAGGTTTCTCTCATGGCTAAATCCCTTAGAATGGGCCAAAAGTCAGTCAATAAGGGTTATATATTTTGACTTGTCAACCCAATCGACAAACCATCTATGCAGACACATTAAAATATATGTTTTAAATATAGAATGACCATTTTTTAGTCTTGGTCACACCCTGGGAATGAAGGTTACAATTTATCAGAGGCATCTCTTAAGAGAATCCACTCATCTCTGAGTGTGTAAAATGAGAAAACTTCCACCACACATTGTAGGATAACCGTGAGGGTTAGAGACAAACTGTTAAATCATACACATGCATAGATGAGTCCTATTAAATATCCTAAGATAATTATCTCTGTATCAATTAGGATGAGATGTGGAAAGAAGGTTTTTATCACAACCAAATATCTTAGAATGGGCTAAGAGTTGGTTAGTGGGGCTGTATATTTTGACTCCTCAACCGAATCGATGAACTGTCTATGTAGACACATTTAGATAGGAATTTTAAGGGTAGAACTACCATTTTATAGTCTTAGTCGACCCCTAGGAGTGAAGGTTATAGTTTATTGGAGACATCTCTTAAAAGAATTCACTCATCCCTGAGTGTGAAAAATGAGTAAACTTATACCATGCATTAAAATAAAACCATGAGGGCTAGAGAAGAGTCATTAGCTATTACACATGTATAAATGAGTCCTCTAAGAGAGCCCAAGATGATATTATCTAACTTAAGATGGATAAGATGTAGTAATGAGGTTTCTCTCACGTCTAAATCTCTCAAAATGGGCCAAAAGTTGGTCAGTGGGGGTTGTATATTTTGATTCATCAATCCAATCAATGAATCATCTATGCAGACATGTTTAGATAGGCAGTTTAATGCTAGAATGACCATTTTCTAGTCTCAATCACCCCCCTAGAGTGAAGGTTAAAATTGATCAAAGGCGTCTTTTAAGAGAATCCACTTGTCCTTGAGTGTGCAAAATAAGTAAACTTCCATCACATATTTCAAGAGAACCTTGAAGGTTAGAGATAAACCATTACCTCTTACACATGCATGGACAAGTACTATAAGATATCCAAAGAGGATTCTCTCTAACTTGATTAGGAAGTGACGCAATAATGAGGTTTATCTTGCAGCTAAATCTCTTAGAATAGGGAAAAATTTGGTCAATAGGAGCCTGTATATTATGACTTATTATCCCAATTGATGAAACATCTATGTGGACACATCAGGATTGGCATTTTAAGGTTATAATGACCTTTGTTAAATATAAGTTGGACCATGGTAGTGAAGTTTGTAGTTGATCAGAGGTATCCTGTAAGAGAATCCACTTGTCCTTGAGTGTATAAAATGAGTGAACTTCCATCACGCTTTGTAGGAGAACCACGAAGGCTACAGACAAATCATTAGCTCTTAAAATTACATATATGAGTCCTTTAAGAGAGCATAGATAAGAATATTTTCATGTTTTCTTGAAAGGACAAAGAGAGAGAAGGTGAAAAATGATTTTCTTAAGGTAGCTAAAATTAATATGAATTATTTTTTGGATTCTCTTCATTTTAAGAAGATAATATTCTCTTCTCATGGCACCAACCATGTGAAGGTGAAAGCTCATCTGGTGCCATTAACTTACATTAAAATTTTTAGTAAAAAATTTAAAATATTACTTGGTGTAGAGGAAACACCTTTACCTTGCCTAGAAGCCCCTATGAATGCTCTCCTATCTGCTTGTCTTTTTATTTCTTTTTCTCTTTTCTCTTCAATTTTCTCATTTGTTAGCTATTTAATTGGTATTTTACGATGACTTCCTGACCCCATTATTTATATTTACCAAAATAAGATAATTATAGATTTAAAATTAAATAATTTGTAGTGATTCAAATAAAGTGAATGAACAATTTACAAAATTTGCATAGTTACAACATAAACACCAGTTTATAATTTGCAAAGAAAAAAACAAATGAGTAATTTTCATGGCAAATCTAAGAGAAATTTGTGAATCACAAAGGGCACGTGTGCCTTTGAAATCAAACATGCCCTTTGTGATCCATGAAAAAGTAGGCAAAAATAATTAATGAGCAAAAAGTTGGTTTACAAAGGGCGTATGCCCTTTATAAGTTTACAATTTTTTTTTGCCACTTTCCCTCCAAATTTGCCTTAGTTTTAGGCATGGGGGTCTTAAACTTGGTCCAAACTTTGTCATGAACCAGTCAAGGAGATTTATAAGAAATTTAGGGGTTTTTTCATCTTTTTTGACACATTTGATCAGACACCTTTTATTATTTAAAAAAAATTATATGGGTTTGTATAGGGGAAAGCGTAGTTTTAGAATATATAATTTTTTTAATGTTAGAATACTATTTATAATTATTACATAATTTCTACATAACATACCTCATTATGGACTATATATATATCATCATAAATTCTATTTTAACTTTTTGAATATTAATCAAACATTTATAAAACTTATATCTCAACAATCTACACATTATCAACTATGCTTTTAAAAAAATTAATTTTCATGAAGTAAAGGTCAAAAAGTTGTGTCCCTATACTTGCAATTTCAAATTTTTAGCTATTTTGACTTATAAAATTATTTAAAATTTTTATAAAATAAAAAATTAATAAAAAATATTCTAAAAAATCTTTGACATTTTGCCTATCTATATATGAAGTTTCATACAAAAATTCATTCGTTTACTCAAAAAAGTGTTTTTGTATACATGCAATCTCCTCATCTTTTCACAAAAATGACCAACCTACTGTCATAAACACATCCATTTCACACAATTTTATTATTGGGTATTGAAAATAAAATAAAATTATAAACTAAATTCAAAATGCCACAATTCATGTTCTTATGTCATTGTCAAATTCCTTTTCGAACTGTCTCTAACATTCTCTCCACGTTTAACTATTGTTATTTTCAAAAAAAAAGTGTCACTTTATACCCCCCCTTTTGTCCCTCATTATCCTTCATCTACCCACATATATAAAAGTTTTGTAACCTTAATTTATTGGGATAGTATGTGTGATGAATTAGTGATTTAAGACATTGAGATTTTGAAAGACCATGCTATCACATCTTTGTATTATGAAAAATAAATTTCAAATTTTCCCTTTATGGTTTGAGAAATCTAGACCTATATTCACTTGATTTGGATTTTTAGTTCAACCCAAATTTACCAAGACTAACTTGTGACCATTAGATTTTTTTTATTATGTTTTTCAACAAGCATATCCAAATTGAACAACCTCTCTAGTGGCACCATTCGTTTATGGATTTTATTGTCTTTTAATTTTAGAATTCCTTTATCCTCTATTTCTTTCTCTTCATGTAATGAATAATCTCTTTCCTTCTCATCTATAACCTGTGTTTCAAAAAGACTAGTGTTGGTCACCAAATTCAAAATTTGTTGATCATCGATGAACACCTATATTTTTAAAAATTTAAATATAATACAAGGATAAGGAGTTAATTCATTAGAAAAATTTACATTTTTGAATGATTCAAATGGAATATATTTATTGTAACTATTGCAATGAAACCAATGATTTTATTGTCTTACAAAAAAATCAATCAGATCCCATACTATCAGTTTATAATTTTTGAGGCATGAAATTTTTCAATGGAACTTACTCTTAGCCTAGATGATCATAAATTTTGAATCATCAAACATCTACAGATATTTTACTTTTTGATTGTTTGTGAAAGTGAATTAAAGGTGGTAAGTAGAGAGGTATTCATTTTTATTTGAATCCATACGAAAACATTCTTATGCTTGATTCTTGATTTAAATGGGATCCATCAAAATAATGTGTGCAAAGGCTAGATTGGTCATGGTTAACATCTAGTTTAATTTTAACAATAGAAAAAGTGGTCAGCATATAAACTCTTATGTTATGAGATATGGTGCTCATCTTTTTAGTATTTTGTTTTACTCATAGATCATAAACTTCATTCTCAACTATATTTATACCCTATTGGAATGCCTTTCTAAGTAAACTGCATGAGATAAATCAATGGCCACATACCCATTTAAAGCATTACACATATCTTTACAAAGTAACATATCATAATCCTTAGGAATTTCCACATACCAAATGAAAATTATTTTTTTCACTCTTGGATATGAAGTGAGATACATGTGTATATTTATTAATTATTATACCACTTTAACCTTTGATTTATCCAACTAAACCACTCTCCTATCAGATTTGAGGGGAGTCAAAAATATATTTTTACAAATCCTAGTAGGTATAACATAAATAGAAGATATTATTTCTAAAGGAGGGATTTTCTTTTCTTTTTATAGATATCCACACTTGCATATATTTCCTTCTACTTATTTTGTGTAGTTTTCTCAATTAGATATTTTAGAAGAAAATATCTTTGTTTAGTGATATATATTAGATATTGTAATGTTATATTAGCTTTGATCCTTTTCATGTTTACTAATTTTCTTTACCCTCCTTTAGTGATGGTCATATGTGAATCTTTAAGGGAACATTGATCATAACCCTTTTCTATAGGCAAATCATTGTTAGCCTTAGGACCTAGAATTGTGTTCCTAATATTGTGAGATGTAAAAGTGGTGAGAGGATATTGTGTTTTCATTCTCAATGAATAATTATTATTTTGGTTCTGTTGAAAATCATGTACCTCATTTGTGTTATATCTGGTTCATTTTTTCCTGGCTAGGAATTTTTTTCCTAGCATTAAGGTAGAAGTATGATTTGAAGTACTAAGTGTATTGAAAGTGATGGTTGTGTTTTGGTAATTTTTAATTACATAATATACTTATATTTCCATCTAAAATATCTCAAAACCATTACATAATTCAACATAATTTAACCTTTCATGTTGGGTAGTACCATGCACTCTACACCAACTAGACAAGACTAGTTCACGTATATTGATATCAGCCAATCTATTATTTGATGGCTCTATGTTGTTATAATTATTTTATAGATGATTTAATTTCTTAAATGTTTATTTAATTCCAAGAATTTATCCTCTATAATTACCAACCTACTTTTTTAGATTGATGAAATCATTACTTAGCTTTTGCACTATAGATTGAATACTATCTAATTCATTTTGATTCTTATATTTGGGAAATGTTTATGTGTTATTCATTATGGGATACAAATCTATGATCTAATTTTATGAAATTTTAATTCACTCATTATTGAGGCAACATAAATGTTCGATCGAGGTAACTTATTTGAGAGGCAATTAATTAGTGATTAGTATGCAATTTAAAATGGGAGATTTTGATTTAAATTGGGAATGGTGGTGAAAATTTTCCTTTGGGGATTGAGTTTCATATCCATATTCATTACCTCAACGTAATCTAATATCATGTAATTTATTCCTATTTCCTTTCTAACAAATAAACTAGTCATAGGATAAAGTTCTATACATATCAAGTGCTAATTATACACTAGGCCTACACATCATAGTAACATAAAAATACACTCTATGGAATATAATGTTGATAGTCATAATTATCTCATTTAACTATCTCTTGACACTGGAAACTACTGATATAAGATGGGATCAATGACTTGACCAAACTAAGCTATATATGTGGTCTAAAATACATTCAATTATTGATGTATTTTCTGCTATAATAAATAACCAATCATATGAAACATATTTTAATGTGAATTG
>JARHVA010000429.1:4590000-4622500 GCA_037957365.1 Torreya grandis
ATAGTCTAAGTCAGGCCCCAAGAGTGAAGGCTGCAGTTGATCAGAGGCATCCCTTAAGAGAATCTACTCATCCTTGAGTGTGTAAAATTAGCAAAATTTTGCCACATGTTGTAGGAGAATCGTGAGGGATAGAGATGACCCTTTAGCTCTTAAATGTGCATGGAATAGTATTATAATAAATCCCAAGTGGATTTTATCTAACTCAAGATGGATGAGACATAACAATGAGGTTTCTCTCATGACTAAATCTCTTAGAATGGGCTAAAAGTTAAATAGTAGGGGCCATATATTCTGACTTATCAACCCAATTGATGAACCATTTATGCAAACATGTTTGAATACGTGTTTTAAGGATATAAAAACTATTATCCAGTATTGGTTATGCCCTTGGAGTGAAGGTTCCAGTTGATTAGAGTCATCCCTTAAGAGAATTTACTCAACCTTAAGTGTGCAAAATGAGTGAACTTCTGCCACACATTGCAGGAGAACCGTGAGGGATAGAGATGAACTATCATCTCCTACACATGTACATATGAGTCATATAAGAGATTTAAGGAGGATTTTAACTAAATTAATTAAGAGGATATGTGGAAATGAGGTTTCTCTAGCAATCAAATCTCTCAAAATAGGCCAATAAGTGGTCAATGAGGGCTGTATATTCTGACTTATCAACCCAATCAATGAACCGTTTATGTAGACACATTTAGATAGGTGTTTTAAGGATATAAAAAATATTTTATAGTCTCATTTGGTCCTTGAGAGGGAAGGTTATAGTTGGTTAGAGGCATCCCTTAAGAGAATCCACTCGTCCATGAGTGTGTAAAATAAATGAACTTATGCCACATGTTGTAGGAGAACCATGAGAGATAGAGATGAACCGTCAACTTCTACACATACACAAAATATTCCTCTAAGAGATATTAGGAGGATTTTCTCTAGATCAATCATGAGGAGGTGTGGAAATGATGTTTCTTGAGTATCCAAATCTCTTAGAATGGGCTAAAAGCTGGTCAATGAGGGCTGTATATTCTGATTCGTCAACCCAATCGATGAACAATATATGCAAAAACATATGGATAAGCATTTTAAGTCTATAAATACCATTGTTTAGTCTTGACCAGCCCCCAAGAATGAATGTTATAGTTGATCAGAGGCATCCCTTAAGAGAATCCACTTGTTCTTGAGTGTGCAAAATGAGTGAACTTATACCACACATTATAGGAGAACAGTGAGGGATAAATATAAGTCGTCAGCTCCTACACGCACATGAATGAGTCCTATAAGACAACCTAGGAGGATTTTATCTATCTTAAGATGGTATAGATGAAAAAATTAGGTTTCTATCATAGTCAAATCTCTTAGAATTGGCCAAAATTTGGTCAGTAAGGGCTGTATATTCTAAATCGTCAATCCAATTTATGAATTGTCTAACATGTCAATCCAATTGATGATATTTGATCATTTAAATATTTTTATAAATAACAAGGTTTGAATAATGAAGCACCACCTTGTGTGTTTCAAAGTCCTCAAATAATAATTGTTTTATTTTTTATGATAGTATCTATGAAGCTAGGTTCCAGTAACCACTACGGATCCAGTGGTATAAATTAGCTCTTCTCTATCTATAACATTTATAGTTAAACTTTATTTTTCTTATACATAATGACATAAGTAGTAGTATGTTACCTCATCATTATCCTCAAGTGTAATGACTATAAAAACATGCCCTGCATGTAAAGCATAATCAAATTGTAAGCACATCTAGGAAAAAATAAAAATATCACTAATATATAAATAAGGCTATATATTTAATTAAAGAATAAATTATACCTAGTTACACAAGATCTAAGATATGGTTAAAGTTAACTGATGATTCCATTTCATGATCTATCAATTATTGGAGTGAATGGCTACTCTCAACAGGTGATATGGGTCTACAATACCATTCTTCAACCCATTCTTTTGACTCACATTCATTCCAATTAAAGTACATACATGGGGAAAAAAAACATGCCATATTGCTAGTATAAATAGTCCATGAACTTAAATTTGATATTTGAATGGAGTGGAAAACACTCGATCTAGGTAATGTAATTCAATCTTCATACATTACCTTATGTTGTTCCTCTATTAACTAAAAGAATCTTCACACATGAGAATATTTATCCGATCCATGACAAATATTTTCATTACACCAAGTCACAATACTTGCAACAACAATCAAGTTAGTACCATCCTTGTGATTTTTTTACTCTCTTTTAAGGGTTATTTTTACACATGAACATGCACCATCATGTTCCCCTTTTCCATGCCCAACCTCAAGGAAGTTCCAAAAATGTTGAACATCATTCTTCTTATGTATTCTACTCAACTAGTTAAACATCTAATAATTCTTAAACTGCCTTGTATAATTGTCTGACCAAATTTAGTGTGTATCAGACATGATTTATCTTGTATTAATATTTATATAAAATATCTCAAAACAACACTGTACAAACTTTGGTTAATGCAATATGTCACGCTTGAATATAAAAGTGGTACTCCCTCAAAATCTTTCTATTGTCATATGTGTTATCAGGTGCATGTCTGAATGCAATATGAACAAAAATTCCAACTTGAATTAAATTATATTGAACCTAATTCTATGGTTGTAGTGTGTAGTTCTCAGCAAAGTCCATGATCAAAACAATGGTTCCAATAGGGAATTTATCCTTGCATACCTTGAATTGATTATTTAACCATTTTGATTTGTGTGTGTGTCTTGCATATTGGTTTATGATATTCTTCTTGAATTCAAACATGAAATTAGATACATAAACTTTGGTCATAACCAATTCACATCTTGATGAATCTTTTATATATTCTAACACATATTTCATAGATTTGTACTTCTTATAATCAACTAGTTGATTTCCTAATTCATGTGAAATTTCTTCATGTATACAACTCGATAAATTTGACAAACCACCACAATTGTTACATGTTCCATCTAATCTTTGTTTGATAAAATAAAACTGTCCCTCAGGTCTTTGATAGAAAAAATCTTAGATTAATTCTCCTGATGTCTTAAGTGGGGAAGACACCATACAATCCTGTAAAATCTTGTCAGTATGTAAAGTATAATGTATATGATGAAAAATATCAAAATGCATAGTAAATTCAACATGTACCCTACAACAACATGTGGTACATGTTTGGTTGACTTTAACATAGAAAGACTTGCACATCTCAAATGACCTTTGGCTAATTATCAATTGGACATTAAATTTTTCAATAAATTTTTTATAAAATTTTGTTTGGGTCATGTCTAAGAAATGTTTTACATGTGGCTCATAGTTTTTTGAGCCTTTTCATCTTTTAAAAAGATATTTTACATTAAATGATACCCTTGTGTTGTCGTGACAAAAATTTTCAATAAAATGTCTTGTTACTTCAACTAATACCTTATCTTTTCGTGGGAGTCTACCACTAAATGCTCAACAATTTGTGAGTGAAGGGTCATCAAGCCTTGCTCTTATTTTTATGACATTTGTTAGAGTTTTTTAATTTAATTTCAAAGATTTACTTATTTCACTAAGAATTCAAGATTTAAATGTTGACTTACTATATATTTCATTATTACTCATCTTGCCACATTACTATCTTTATTCTAACTTTTATTGCCTATTGGCTTAAATGGATTAAATAGATTCTTTACTATTGTATTATTTCTTCCCTCCATATTTAATGTCCTTAACCCCAAATTATGCATCACAAGGTGCATCTTTTGTATTTTCATTAATTAAACAAATAGCTGACATTACTTTGTATGGATTTTATTCTCAAATACATAGTCCCATACATGCTGAGCATGAACTTGAACTGATATTTTTGACATTTTACCTTCCATAGGTTCAATTTTTTTCTTATCTATTTCAACCAAATGCCTTGGTGTTCATATTATTATCCTTTGAGGTGTGGGTGTAGGAACTATATTTTGTATTAAATTGGGTAGTGTTACGACTTCAACCATAATAGGGATAATATAGGGTTAACTATCTACATTAGACCCTATAGGCCAATTAAATTCCTTTTCATTATGAGACAAATGATTTGGGGTCATTACTTGATGTTGATTATCATCATACTCAAAAATTTCATTATGAATGGATGTTTCATTATATTTTGTTTGTCCATATGTTTCATCACTCGTTACAAATTCATTACTTACATGATCTAAATTTTGAATTTCATCATGCAATAAAGATTGATTAGGTTCTCTTATCTCATTTGAAGATATATCTAAACTAAATTCTATATAATTGGGCTGTTATTTTTAAAAAAAATATTACCTGGTGTAGAAGAAGCACCTTCACCTTGCCTAGAAGGCCTTATGGATGCTCTCCTATTTGCTTGTCTTTTTCTTTCTTTTTCTCTTTTCCTTTCAATTTCCTTTTGTTTTAGCTCTTTGATTGGAATTTTGCATTGAATTTCTGACCCCTTTATTTATCTTTACCAAAATAATACAATTGTAGATTTAAACTTGAAGAATTTGTAGTGATTCAAAGAAAGTGAATTAACAATTTACCAAATTCACATAGTTATAGCAGAAAAACTAGTTTATAATTTGCAAAAAAAAACAAATGAGTAATTTTCATGGGAAAGTTAAGAAAAATTCGTGAATCACAAAGGGCGTGCATGATTTTGAAATCACACACACCCTTTGTGATCCATGAAAAAATGGGCAAAAATAATTAATGAGGAAAAAGTTGGTTTGCAAAGGGCATTTGCCCTTTGCAAGTTTAGAATTTTTTTCAACTTTCCCTCAGTCTTAGGCTTGGGGGGTCCTGAACTTGGTCCAAACTTTGTCATGAACCAATCAAGCAGATTTGTAAGAAATTTAGTGTTTTTTTCATCTTTTTCCACACATCTAATCAGGTATATTTTATTATTTAAAAAAAATTATATGGGTTTGTATAGGAGAAAGCGTAGTTTTAGAATATATATATTTTAATGTTAGAATATTATTTATAATTATTACTTAATTTCTCATAACATACCTCGTTATGGAATATATACACATCATCACAAATGCCCTTATAAATTTTTGAATATTAATCAAATGTTTATAAAACTTCTATCTCAATAATCTACACATTGTCAACTATGGTTTTAAAAAAAATTGATTTTCATGAAGTTAAAGTCAAAATGTTGTGTTCATACACTTGCAATTTCAATTTTTTAGTTGTTTTGACTTGTAAAATTATTTAAAAATTATATATATAATAAAAAATTAATAAAAAATCTTCTTAACATTATTTGACATTTCACCTATCTATATATGAAGTTTCATACAAAAATTCATTCGTTGACTAAAACAAAGTGTTTTCATACACATGCAATCTCCTTATCTTTTCACAAAAATGACCAACCTATTATCATAAATGCATATATTTTGCACATTTTTATCATTTGGGTATTGAAAAAAATTATATATTTAGAAACTAAATTCAAAATTCCACATTTCATTTTATTATGTCATTATCAAATTCCATTTTGAAGTATCTCAAACAATCTCTCCAAGTTCAACTATTATTATTTTTATAAAAAAAGTGTCGCTTTTGTCCCCCATTATCTTGCATCTACCCATCTATCTAAAATTTTTGTAACCTTCATTTATTGGGATGGTATGTGTGATGAATTAGTGATTTAAGACATTGAGATTTTGAAAGACCATGCTATCACATCTTTTTATTATGAAAAATAAATTTTAATTTTTCCCTTTATGGGTTTGAGAAATCTAGACCTATATTCACTTGATTTAGCTTTTCAGTTCAACCCAAATTTACCAAGACTAAATTGTGACCATTGGATTTTTTTTTTTATTATGTTTTTCAATAAGCATATCCAAATTGAGAAACCTCTCTAGTAGCACCATTCTTTTATGGATTTTACTATCTTTTAATTTTAGAATTCCTTTATCCTCTATTTATTTCTCTTCATGTAATGAATAATCTCTTTTCTTCTCATCTGTGACCCGCATTTAAAAAACACTAGTGTTGGTCACCAAATTCAAAATTCGTTGATCATTGATTGAAACCTATATCTTTAAACATTTAAATATAACACAAGGACAAGGAGTTAATTCATTAGAAACAAATATATTTTTGAGTCATTCAAAGGGAATATATTTATTGTTGATATTGCAATGAAATCAATGATTTTATTGTCTTACAAAATAATCAATTAGATCCCATGCTATCATTTTGTAATTTTTGAGTTAATGAAAATTTTAATGGAATTTACTCTTAGCCTAATTGATCATATGTTATGAGACATCAAACATCTACAAATATTTTAATTTATGATTGTTTGTGCATGTGAATTACAGGTAGTAAGTAAAGAGGCATTCCTTTCCATTTGAATCCATATGAAAACATTCATGTGCCTAATCCTTGTTTTAAATGGAATCCATCAAAATAATGTGTGCAAAGGCTAGATTGGTCATGGGTAACATCTAGTTTAATTTTAATAGTAGAAATAGTGGTCAACATATAAACTCTTATGTTACTGGATATGGTTTTCATCTTTTTATTATTTTTGTTTTACTCATAAATCATAAACTTCATTCTCAATTATATTTCTACCTATATTATCAGGAATGCCTTTCTAAGGAAACTGCATGAGATAAATCAATGGCCATATACCCATTTTAAGCATTACACATATATTTGCTAAGTAACATATCATAATCCTTAGGAATTTTCACATACTAAATAATAATTAATTTTTTCACTCTTGGATATGAAGTGAGATACATGTGTACATTCATTAATTATTATATCACTTTAACCTTTGATTTATCCAACTAAACCACTCTCATATTAGATTTGAGGGGAGCCAAAAACAAATTTTTACAAATCTTGGTAGGTATAACATATATATAAGATCTTATTTCTACTAAACAATTGTGTACATTTTTACCCAAAATATTATTGTTAGGAACAAATAAGGGATTTTCTTTTCTTTTTATAGATATCCACAGTTGCATATATTTCCTTATACTTATTTTGTGTAGTTTTATCAGTTAGATATTTTAGAAGAAAATATCTTTGTTTAGTGATCTATGTTAGCTCTTGTAAGGTTATATTAGTTTTGATTCTTTTCATGTCTACTAATTTTTTTTTACCCTCCTTTAGTGATGGTCACATGTGAATCTTTAGGGGACCATTGATCATGACCCTTTTCTAAAGGCACATCATTGTTAGTCTTAGGAACTAGAATTGTGTTTCTAATATTGAGAGGTGTATAAGTGGTGAGAGGTTATTGTGTTTTCATTCGAAATGAATAATTTTTATTTTGGTTTTGTTGAAAATCATGTACCTCATTTATGTTATCTTCTTGTTCATTTTTCCTATCATGGAAAAAAATGTTTCTAGCGTTAAGGTAGAAGTATGATTTGAAGTACTAGGTGTATTTAAAGTTATTATTGTGTTTTGGTAAATTTTAATTACATCATATCCTTCCATTTCCATCTAAAATATCTCAAAACCATTACACAATTCAACATAATTTAACTTTCCATGTTGGGTACCAACTATACAAGACTAGTTCATTTATATTGATATCATCCAACCTATTATTTGATGGCTCTATGTTGTTATAATTATTTTATGCATGATTGAATTTTTTAAATGTGTATTTCCTTCCAAGAACTTATTCTCTAGAATTACCAACCTAATTTTTTGGATTGATGAAATCATTACTTAGATTTTGCACCATAGATTGAATACTATCTAATTCATTTTGATTCATAGATTAGGGAAATGTTTATGTGTTATTCACCATGAGAGCCAAATCTATGATCTAGTTTTATGGAATTTTAATTCACTAATTATTGAGGAGACATAAATTTCTAGTTGGGGTAACTTATCTAAGCGATAATTAGTTAGTGATTAGTATGTAATTCAATATTGGGACATTTTGATTCAAATTGGGTATGGTGGTGAGAATTTTCCCTTGGGGATTGAGTTTCCTATCCATTTTCATTACCTAAACGTAGCTTACTGGCATGCAATTTATTCCTAATTATTTTATAAAAAATAAACTAGTCATAGGATCAAGTTATGTACATATCAAGTAATATTGATACACTAGGTCTATACATCATAGTAACATAAAAATACACTCTATGGAATACAGTGTTGACAGTTATAATTAGCTTGTTTAACTATATCTTGACACTAGAAACTATTGATATAAGATGGGATAAATGACTTGACCAAACTAAGCTATATATGTGGTCTAAAATACATTCCAATTATTGATGTATTTTTACACTATAATAAATAACCAATCATATGAAACATATTGTAATGTGAATTGGAATAACCTACATGCAACATACTCATGTTCTATGTTCAAAAATCTTAAAGTAAGAGCTTTAATGTTTTCATTGTCAATGAGATTGATAATCATATTTTTGGATTAAAACTGTTTACAAATTGTATTTGTCAACGTGTTTAAAATCACCATCAGTAATTCATCATCAAGATGGTGATTTAAAATGTGTCAATAAATACAATTTACACATTGTTTTAACCTAAAAATATGATTATCAATCTTAAAGTAGATTTGAAGGATATGATTTGTTCTTGTGTGGTTCAACTCCCATCAAGCATGAAAAGAGGGATGTATCTCTCAAGATTTCTAGAAAATTCATAGACATATCTTCAAATTTTCATTATGGTACTCCCTAACAAGTTATCTAAAAGTATGAATGGACAAAAGTTTTAATCTAAAACAACATTCAACAAATCAAGATGATTTATAAAGGTGTTTATTCTTATAATTTTATATCAATATATTTTTTGTACCTCTAAAGGTCAGAGCAATAATAGTTTTAACTTTGAGATAGATCTTGTGAGACACGGTGGGAAATAAAAATTATTTTAATAACCTATAGTGTTAAGGACTAACATGAAACTTTATAATAGACACCTAAACCTAAAATGCCCACCTTTTGGTTAAAAACTCAGGTTCCTCCTTCTAGTGCCACTTTTTAATTGATATAAGTTTTCTACATAAGCTCCAATTGATGATAGATATACACCCTCTTATTTTAGGGTATCGAGGATCAGACCCAAAAAATGATTTGATTTTTTTAACTCTAAAAATTAAATCCTTGGTAGAATAGTTGCATGTAACCTAAAAACTTTCAAACGATAAGCTTCCAAGTTTATACACTTCACAAGTTGAAGTAATGGTTACTAACGAACAAAACATGTATATTTACATTGATATTAATTTACAATGATTTGAGTATCACATAAAAATGTCAAATAAGAGGGAAGGGTAGGGTAGAAAAGAAGTTTCATATTTCCACTTGTATATATTTTGCTAAAGAAAATAGTCAATGTGATATATTGCAAGAAAAACTATTATTTTTTAAATTGTGTGTTCACTCCAATTTAAACAAACATGATTCTAGGCTATAAGGAATAAATATATGATAAATTTTCACAAGCATTATTGACAAGATAATCAAATGAAAAAAATAACAATAGATCATTCATCTACAAAGATTTAATCGTGGTCACAATTTTTTAGTGAAACAATTAGAATAATAAAACTCAATATACCTAAGTCATAAAAAATGTATAGATCCTAACAATGAGAAATTTAAACTAACAAAGCACATGCCATTAATCTATTTGAGAAAGAAAAAATGAAAAACTCAACATGCTGGACAAGTGATTACTGTATTAGGTACAATAGATCTGGTGATTCTATTTATGGATATATTGATTCTGAGATCTAGACAAAGGAAGATCAACATATGGTTACATTTTACACTTATAGGTGGACCTATTAGTTGGATGTCAAATATTAAAAAGACTGATACTGCATCATGTATTGAGGTAGAATATGTGGTTGCCTATCATGCTTGTCAGGAGGGACTTTGGCTAAAGGTCCTATTAGGTGAGTTTGGAAGAGAGAATAAAAAATGAAGGTATTCTATGATAGTCAAAGTGTAATTTATTTGGCCAAGAATCCAACTTATCATAGTAGGACAAAGCATATTATGGTAAAGTACCATCTTGTCAGATAGGTGATTGATGAAGGAAAAATAGCACTTGGAAAGGATCACACAGGAAAATAATGATGATATGTTCACAAAACTAGTAGTATTGGAGAAGCTAAAAGGGTGCTTGGATTATCTTGGCTTGAAAAAAAGGTGATGAGTTGGTTGGCAATATATCAAGCAAAAATTGTTGTCAAGGTAAATATTATTAGATATGCGACAACAAAGTTAAATGTTGGATCCCTTTGTGGCATAGTTTTTAATACACTTCTTGATTGGGGGTGTTGGGGGAGAGGGGATATACCCCACACTAGTGTCATGGGGGGGGGGGTGGTCCAAGTGGTGATGAATTCTACCAAATTATATTTTTAGGAAGGAAAATCCTAGTGGCATTTTTCCACTTTATTTTTATGAGGAAGAATCCCAATGGTACTATGCCAATTAAGTGTATTTATCTTTATGGAAAACCAAAGATGATAATAACAATTTTGCATGTAATTTATTCATCTTAAGTTAAAAAAATCTTGATATCTTGCACCGTAGATGTTTTCTTATCTCTACTAGGGGTTTACCACATAAATCTAGTGTTTTGTCTCATGCATGTTTAGTATTATGTCTATTTGAACTATCTCTATCATTGCAAACTTGTATTCTATTATTAAAATTAATGGTTATTTATTGCTGCAAAGTGTCTAGTTTCATAAAAAATTTAACATTGGGACATTTTTATTGAAATTAGGTATGGTGGTTATAATTTTGCCTTGGGGGTTGAGTTTTTGAGTCATAATTTATTTGTAACTAGTATGTGGTTCAACAATGGGACATTTTGACTGAAATTGAGTATGGTGGGGAAAATTTTACCTTAGGGATTTAGTTTCCCATCCAAATTCATTGCCTCAAAGTAAACTACTGGAATGGAATTTAATCTGATTGCCTTTCTAAAAAATAAAATAGTTAGATGATCAAGTTCTATACATATCAAGTGCTAATGATATACTATGCCTATACATTATAACAATATAAAAATACACTTTATGGAATATAGTGTTGACAATCATAACTAGCTCATTTAACATATATGCATGTACACACACACACACACACACACACACACACACACACACACACACACACACACACACACACACACACACACACACACACACACACACACACACACATGTATGCATGTGTACACACATGTCATATGTGTGTGTACACATGTAATATATAAATACACACACACATATATACATTTACATATCTACATAATTTTACATACATACATATATAGATAAAATATACATACATACATACATACATACATACATATATCGAAACTTATTAACATATCTCTTATTAAAGAAAATAATTTTACATACGTATTTACATTAGAAAGGTGTCTAGTTTATATTTATGATATTTTATTCATGTCAGTATAAAACATGGCTTAAAATAACAAAACATAACCACCAAATAAACATGAAAACCCATAAACAAAATCAAAGTATCAAATAATTTTGAATAATAAAAAACAAAAGTATTTTACATATTATTCCATTATCTATTTGTTCTATATATTGGGAGATGACCTTGCTTTTTAGACGTATCTCAACCATTTTAAAATCAAGACATTGGATTCAATGTGCATATGGTAGCTTTTTAGTAAGCCACTATTAAAGTTGCACTCTTTCCACCACATCACTAAAGACATAAGAATTAATAATTCCTATGGATAATTTGTAAACATTTAGTATAACTCAAAGGTCTTGAATAATAGGGTCATCATCACATCCAATATTAACACATTATGACCAACTTTTTGGATAAGTAGGGATAACATTTCATATAAAAGGGACAATTGTGGAGTAATGTTTTTTAACCTCCTACTTGGAGTTTTCAACTTGGATAAATGAGTGGGCTCCCAACAGGATCGAGTTATCACCATGACATTCTTAAAAACATACTGAGATGTTAACCACCTACACACACAATATATATATATATATATATATATATATATATATATATATATATATATATATATATATCTCACACACACACACACACACACACACAAACACACACACACACACACACACACACACACACACACACACACACACACACACACACACACACACACACACACACATGCGTGCACACACACACACATACACATATATATGTGTGTATATATGTATATATAAATACATATGTATGTATATATAGACACACATATAAGTATATATATGTACCAAGATATGTATATATATACACACATATGTATACATGTATATGTATATATGTGTATTATATATGTATATTAATCATATATATGGGGACACACACACACACACACATCTATAAACACATACATATGTACACACACACACACACACACACACACACATGTAAACTTATTAATATATTTATTATTAATGAAAATAATTTTACATACATATTTACATTAGAAAGGTGGCTAGTTGGTATTTATGATATGTTATTCATGCTAATATAAAACATGGTTTAAAATAATAAAACATAACCACCAAATAAACATGAAAACCTAGAAACAAAACCAAAGTATCAAATCATTTCGAATCATGAAAAACAAAATTATTTAGAATATTATCCCATTCTCTATTTATTCCATACATTGGGAGGTGACCTTGATTTTAATATGTATTTCAACCATTTTAAAATCAAGACATTAGATCAAATACACATATGGTAGATTTTTAACAAGCCACCATTAAAGTTGCACTCTTTCTACCATATCACTGTAGACATAAAGATTAATATTTACTATGGATAATTTTAAAACATTTAGTATGATCCAAAGGTCTTGAATAATAGGTTCATCACCACATCCAAGATCGACACATTATGATGAACCTTTTGGATAAGTAGGGATAACATTTCATATCAAATGGATAATTATAGAATACTATTTTTTAACCACCTACTTGGAGTTTTTAGCTTGGATATATGAGTGGGATCTAAATAGGATTGAGTTATCATCATGACATTCTTGGATGTTAGAATAATTAATCTTTGCTATTTTATAATAAATGTCTCAAGGTATTGTTAACCTTTGATTGACATAGGTTAGTTACTTGGGGTATTTTATAAGTGTGATTAGTTATGTTGTGAGTCATAATCCCATACAGATTAGGAGATTTAATCTCACTTCTTGTATAAATAAACACCTCCAGTAGTGATTTTGTTAATTTAGTTAATGCATTTCATTCCAACATTCATATTTGGTACAAGAGTAGGTTATCTTGAGGAGTCTTTTTGAAGCATTGGAGATTCGGTGGTGATTGAGAACCAAGTACATGAGATCTTTGGATGCTTTATGCTACTCCAATTTCAACCATCCCAAGCTAAAATGCTACTAGAATTCTAGCCAATTTTTGCATAAAGAGAAAAAGTTGTCAAAACAGGGATTTTTTTTTGTTTTGATAAATTTTAGTCATATTTTTATTAAAATTTGGGCTAAATTTCAGATCTAAGATCATATTTGAGAGTTTTGAATTTGATTTTATTATTTCTAGTCAAAATCCATTTTTGAATTGATGGAGGAATAGATCTGCAAAATATTTTAGTGATAAAATTTTGTTCTAGATCTGCAAATTCTAGCACAAATGACAAGCATTGAGGTCTAGGTTTAAGGGAAAAAAAGTAGTAGATTTGTATTTTGGTGTCATTCTCTATAGGTTGGCATATTTTTATGGTCTGAGGAGGTGACTTCCCTTTTTCTTAAGATCTACTCCTTTTTGAAGCATTAGAATATTGTTGTAGCTCTTCATAGGCATTGCCCAACCCATATGAGGCATTCAAAGAACATCTGAAATCATTTTTTTAGACTCTTCAAGGCAACATCTAGCCCATAACAGGCTACCAACATGTTTTATATTTAATTTAATATTTTTTTAGCATCATATAATTTTTAGAGTCACCCAATTCTAATTTGGCACTGCAGATATTCACACCTAGCCATATAATAACATCACCCAACATCTATCCAACATTTCACCTTGGCGCTAATATGTTGAGGTGCTAAAGAAAATAAGAAGAAGATAAAACATTGGACTATTGAGAGAAAGGCATATTAATTTTAAATTTTACATCTAGATTGATATTTTAGTATTAGATTAGATCTGAGCCTTGATAGTGTGGAACTCTATGCTTTATTTTTGCTTGGAATATTAGTAGCTTGGTGTGACCTTGGTAGATTTGTGTATCATTCCAGATCTGTGCTTCATTACATCTGGCTAAGGCTTTGAAATCCCATATTTTCATCATTTTTTGGGAGATCTATCCTTGTCACCTTTGTGTTGGATCTATAGTGATCTACACCTTTATCCAAGCATCTACCTATAAACTAGGAGCGTTTGCTTGCAAGGAGGAAGGGCTGAGAGGTGCATGTAGAGGAGGAGGAAAACATACAATGGCATCATTTTTTGGATCTTAATTTTTTTTTTTGCCTATTTATCTTCTCAAAACCAGTTTTACCCTTCATTATTTTCTTAAACAAGCTGTAATTTTTCTTAAAAGAGTAAGACAAAACACTTACATGCATCCTGAGGTAATCGAGAATTTATCACTTACATTGGTTTTTCTAAATCCATGGTAAAATTTTTGTTCCAACGAGTGGTTTCACAAATATGTTATTTTTTAATTTGGCCTCAAAAATCAATTTGTAGTGTTCTTAATTGATTTAACCCATTTTTTATGAGAAATCAAAATGCTTATAACTTTTGAATCATAACTTGAATTTGAGTTCCATTTTTTAAAAAAGTTCTTATTTTTCTATTATCTATCTATTAGATTCATTAAATTATTAAAAAACAATGAGAAAATTTTAACCTCATTTGTTCCTCAGATGTATTTTTGGTTAAAACTGACATCTAGTTGTCCCATTGCATTTTTTGATGCATTTTCGGTGGAGTCTAATGTTCATTGAGTTCTTGTATGTAATTTGTAATATTTGTGTATGAATTTTTGAATTTCTTTACATTTTTCAAATGCACATTTCATTTTTTCACTTAAACACACTTGTATTTCTTTGTGATTCGTAACTTTCATGATGTTTGGTTCTAGATCACGTTTTGTGCTTCTTAACACAATTGCTTCACAGTGATAATTATGCAGCATGGGAAATAAAAGTATAAACACATCTTGCTTTTGAAGACATTTGGTCAGTTTTTGAAGGCACATGGCTCAGACATGCAACATATGTTGATCAACAACAAAAATTTGACAAGGTTAATAACAAGGCTAAGTTAATAATCATGTTTAGAGTTTCAGATGAGATACAACCTCATATCTGTAGTTCTAAAACTACAAAAGATGCTTGGGATAAGCTTAAAACTATATATGAAGCTAAGAATAAAAATCAAATCCTGCATCTTAAGAGCCAATTACATACTCTCAAGCTCAAATTAGATGAAAAGGAAGAAAGATTCCTTAGAAGGGTTGCAACTTTGTAGGCTTTGCTTAAATATTTGGGCGAACTGGTGACAAATGATTCTTTGGTCCCTATATTCCTTAGAGCACTACCCCCCGCATATAGGATCTTTGTGACCACTTTGAATGTCATAGGACAAAAACCAACCTTTGAGGTGTTGGTAAATTTGTTACAACAAGAGGAAATTATGCATAATTCAGAGGAAGCATATGATGAGCATGCACTCACATCGAATCAAAATGGGAAAAAACCCATGAAAGGTCCAAAGCAATCTCTAAAGTAGAATAAACAACAAAACCAATAAGGGAACAATTCATCTTCTCTTAAATCATGACAAATTTATGGAAAATAAGGACATGAATTAAACCATTACTAGTACAACACATTTCAATAGGGCTCATCAAGAAATAATCCCACTTTCAACAAGTCACCACAAATAGAAAAGAAGCAACCACAACAACAAAATAATTGGAAATAGAATAATTCCAAGCCTAACAACATAGTAATGTTGTTGAAGACAATGATTCTTTAAAATAGGAATATGGTTTAGCTACTCAAACACATGAATCTACCAATCATCTAAGTGCAGTTTGGTATGTTGATTTAAGAGCAACCAGACACATGACAAGAAGAAAAGACTAGTTTTTTACTTTGAAAAAAATAATCAAAGGGAAATATATCACTTGGAGATGATACCTCATATACAATAAAAGGCAATGGTGACATCAAAATTCAAATTGGAAACAAAAATTGCAACATTTCAAATGTTCTTTATGTTTCAGGACTTACAAAAAATCTATTATTTTTAATCAGCTATTTGACCACAACCTCGTGGTTGAATTTTATCACAAAAATGGTCAAATTTTTTGCCACAGTAAATAAAAGTCTAGGCATTTCAAAGTGATTTCCAAGGCTTCCAACATTGGAAAAATGTTTCAACTTGATTTTGTTCAAAATGATCATCAAGCACTTGTGGTCAAAGATACAAAACTAGGCAATTTATGGCATAGAAGATATGGTCACTTGAATTATGGTTATTTAGTTTAATTTAGTAAATAAGATATGGTTCATGGCCTTCCCAAAATCAAATAATCTTTTGATATATGTAGTAGTTGCTTAGTAGGAAAATAAAGATGATCTCCCTTTGGAAAGAATGAGTATCAATCACTTGGTAAGTTGGACTTGATGCACACCAATATTTGAGGACATTTTGCTCCTAGTCTTAGAGGGTAAAAATACTTTCAAATTTTTGTTGATGATTACTCATGAAAAATGTGGGTATATTTATTAAAAACTAAGGATCAAGATTTTAAAGTCTTCAAAGAATTCAAGGCCATGGTTAAAAATGAAATTGGTAGGAAAATCAAGACCCTTTGCTTAGATCATGGGGGGGATTACACTAGTAAAGAATTCTCAACCTATCTCAGTGTGAATGGAATCAGTGGGTAACTGACAATGCCATATTCACCTCAATAGAATGGAGTTACATAATGGTGTAATAGAGTCATTGTGGAAGTGTTTCCCAACATAATTGAGGATGAAAAATTACCTAATACATATTAGGCAGAAGCTTGTCACTCTGCAGTCTACTTGTTAAACAGGTCACCCATCAAACCTCTTGATGGAATCACACCACATGAAATTTGGACAGGGAATAAACCAAAGGTAAATCACCTTTGAATTTTTGGTTGCAAGGCATATATGCATGTTCCTAAGAAGAAAAGAAAGAATATGGATAAGAAAATAAAGGAATGTATTTTTGTGGGATACAATACATAATCAAAGGCATACATGCTCCTTGATCCTGAAACAAAGAAGGTACTAATCAACATAGATTAGTGTTTGATAAAAAGAGTGGAATCAATCCACCTTCTACATAGGCAAATGATATAGGCAAAAATCTTGTAATCTTTTCAGATAGTGATGGTGAAAGTGAAAAGGAATATGGTCAAACAGGACCTCTAATACCACCACTTATAGTTCAATGTATGCCCAAGTGGTATACAAGTACTATATGAGATGATAAATTAAATGGAGTACTAGATACATCCACTTCAATATCAAAGACTCAAAACATGGATCAAGAAGAGGTTAATATGGCCCTTATGAGTATTGTGCAAGAAACATATGAGCCCTCTACAGTAATAGAAGCCCTACAGTCTAGACCTTGGAAAGATGCCATGGATGCAAAATATCAGTCACTGATAAAGAATAATACCTGGTAGCTTGTTGATATTTCACCAAAGAAAAAGCCTATATGATGCAAATGAGTCTTTAATACCAAGTACAAAGTAGATGGTAGTATTGATAAGTACAAGGTAAGGTTTGTTTCAAAAAGGTATGCTAAAAAATAAGGTATTGACTATGAGGAGACTTTTTCTCCCAAAACTAAGATAATGACTATCATAATAGATTTTGATATAGCTGTACAATTTGGATGGAAATTCCATCAGATGGATGTAAAAAGTGCCTTTCTCAATTGAAATTTGAAAAAGTAAGTCTACATGACTCAATCTGAAAGATCTATGGTACCTAATCAGGAATAGAAAGTGTGTAGGTTTATCAAGTCTCTCTAAGGGCTAAAATACGATCCCTGAGCCTGGTACATCAAGATTGATGAGCATCTTGTATAACATGGATTCAATAAGAATCCCTATGATGATAACCTCTACCTCAAACAACATGGGGGGAGGTTGTTATAGTGATTGTTTATGTCGATGATCTAGTCATTACTAGTAGAGTAATGAAGATGATCGATGAAACTAAGAATGATCTCAAGTGATCATTCGACATGACAAATCTCAAGCTACTACACTATTGTCTTCATTTAGAGGTATGGAATAAGGAACATTACATTTTTGTTTCACAGATGAAGTATACCAAGACATTGATTAAGAAATTCAAGATGATGGACTGCAAGCCAATTGCAACACCTATGGAGACAAGACTTCAATTGTCTTGTACAGATCCATCACCAGAAGTAAATGAAACTCTCTATCAGAAGTTGATTGGGAGTTTCATTTACTTAACATATACTAGGCTAGATATTAGTTATGCTATGAGTTATTTTTATTGGTTCATACAGGAACCAAAGGTGGTAGATTTGAAAGTGACAAAGTGGGTATTGAGATACATCAAAGGTATAGTTAAGTATGGACTAGAGTACAATAAGAATGATAATTTATTGATAGGATATAAAAATGTAGGTCATGTAACTTCTATTGATGACAAGAAATCCACTTCTAGATTTGTGTTCTTTCTAGGATTTGGTCCAATTTCATGGGGAAGTAAGAAGAAAAATTGTGTTTTTATATCTTCCATAGAGATAGAATATCACATTCCAGTAGGAGCTATCTACAAAGTGACATGGATACGTCACATTCTTTCATGACTTGGAGTTCCATAGACTCAGCCTATAATTTTGAATTATGACAATTAGGGTGTTCTATATCTTGTTCACAATCTAGTGTTTCATGAGAGAACCAAGCACACAGAGGTTTAGATTTATTTCATACGTAAACATGTTTAATAACACAACATACATCTCTAGTATTTCCCCACTTAGGATCAATGTGTAGATGTCTTCATGAATTCACTTGCACATGATAAGTTTGAGGTATTCATAAATTCTCTCTCTTCTTCTCTTCAGGCTATGATCAATTAAGAGGGGGAATGTTAGAATAATTAATCTTATCTATTTTTTAATAAATGTCTCAAGGAGTTATTAACCTTTGATTGACATAGGTTAGTAACTTGGGGTATTTCCTTGGTGTGATTAGTTGTGTTGTGAGTCATAATCCCCTATAAATTAGGAGATTTAATCTCACTTCTTGTTCTATAAATAAGCACCTCCAATAGTGCTTTTGTTAATTCAGTTAATGCAATTCATTTCAGCATTCATATTGAAAACATACTGAGAATGAACACCCAAGTTAGGGTTTGAAATAATAATATTATTACTTGAGGCACTTGCATTAGGGTTTGAAAGAATCCTTTTATTTTGTTTAGCCTTTGGTCACTGAAAAAATGATAGTTCTAAGGGGGGAAAAAGCTAAGAGCCT
Organism: Torreya grandis; assembly: GCA_037957365.1. Lineage (NCBI taxonomy): Eukaryota > Viridiplantae > Streptophyta > Pinopsida > Cupressales > Taxaceae > Torreya > Torreya grandis. Next base: position 4,609,601 of record JARHVA010000429.1, read on the forward strand.
ATAAAAAATTAAGAAACCTCTTATAGAGTTGTAGAAACATATTAAACATTAGTAAAGGTAAATTAAATTAAAAATATCTTGGAGTGTATCCATTTAATTCCATGGGGTCCATATAATTTACACTTAATTTTTAAACATATTTTTAGATTAAATTCCCTCCATAAAATAATTTATTAAAGTACATTGTTCTAACAATTTATAAATACTTTTAAAATTATAAATTGCCAAAATACACATATATAATTTAAAAAATTAGCTAATACAATACTTTGGAACAAACTTTTGAAACTAATAGTTTTACTACCAATAATCATAACTACTTCGAGTGTTGAATTGTTTCACGATGATGAAAAATAACCATATATCACCTCCACCTCACTTATTTCATTTCCTCTAAAATTTATTGTATTATTCTTCAAATTGTGGAGGAAAATATGAGTATGGCAGATTTCCACAAATATTAGTTCCCGACACACACACCATGGGTTTGCCACATTCCAAATAATACTGATCTTTTACAGAAAGTTTCAACTGATCTTCAACATAATGGAATGGATTTTAACACATTTTGGGATAATATCATATAATATCTATTCTCAATAGAGCCTCAGGAGTAAAATTTATAGTTGGTTGGAGGCATCCCTTAAGAGAATTCAATCATCCCTGAGTGTGCAAAATGAATAAACTTCTATCAAGCATTGTAACATAATTATGAGGGCTAGAGATGATCTGTCTAGTCCCACACATGTATAAATGAGTCCTTTAAGAAATTGTAAGAGGATTTTATCTAACTTGAGATGGATGAGACATGGAAATGAGGTTTCTCTTGCATCTAAATCTCTCAAAATAGGCTAAAAATTGGTCAGCGAGGGCTCTATATTTTGACTCATCAACCCAATCGAAAAACCATTTATGCAAAGATGTTTAGGTAGGAATTTTAAGGTTATAATAGACATTTTATGATCTTAGTTAGGTCCTGAGAGTGAAGGTTGTAGTTGGTTAGAGGCATCCCTTAAGATGATTCACTTGTCCCTTAGTGTGCGAAATAGGTAAACATTTGTCGATCATTATAGTATAACCATGAGGGTTAGAGATGAGCCGTCAACTCCCACACATGTAAAAATGAGTCCTATAAGAAATATAAAGAGGATTTTATCTAATTCAAGATAAATGAGATGTATTAATGAGGTTTCTCTCATAGCTAAATCTCTTGAAATGATCCAAAAGTTGGTCAACGAGGGTCATATATTCTGACTCATTAGCCCAATCAATAAAATGTTTATGTGGAAACATCTAGATAAGCATTTTAAGGCTATAACATCCATTTTTAAGTCTCAGTTAGGCTCCAAGAGTGAAGGTTGTATTTTATTAGAGGCATCACTCAAGAGAATCTACTCATCCTTGACTGTGCAAAATTATCAAACATTTACCACATGTTGCAGGACAACTGTGAGGGTCAGATATGAGCCGTTAGCTCCTACATGTAGATGGATGAGTCCTATAATAAAATCTAAGAGTATTTTTATCTAATTTTAGATGGATGAGATGTAGTAATGAGGTTTATCTCACAATCAAATATCTTAGAACAAGCCAAAAGTTGGTTAGTGGGGGTCATATATTTTGACTCACCATCCAAATCAATGAACCATTTATGAGGACATATTCTGATAGGTGTTTTAAGGATAGAAAAATAATTATCTAGTCTTGATTAGACCCTGAGAGTGAAGGTTATAGTTGATCGGAGGCATACCTTGAGATAATCCACTCTTCCTTGAGTGTGTAAACTAAGTGAAATTCTACCACACATTGCAAGAGAACCATGATGGATAGAGATAAACCTTCAACTCTTACACATGTATGAATGAGTCCTTTAAGAGAGATGAAGAGGATTTTATTTAACTCAATCAAGATTAGACATGGCAATGAGATTTATGTCATAGCCAAATCTCTCAAAATGGGCTAAAAAGTGGTCATTGGGGGTTGTATATTCTAACTTGTCAACCTAATTGATGAACCATCTATGTGGACACATTTAGATAGGTATTTTAAGGATATAATGACCATTGTCTAGTCTGAATTTACCCTCAAGAGTGAAGGTTGTAGTTGATCAAAGGCATCCCTTAAGAGAATCTACTTGTCCCTGAGTGTGCAAAATGAGTGAACTTATACCACACGTTGTAGGAGAACCGTGAGGGATAGAGATGAATCATCAACTCATACACATACATGGATGAGTCTTATAAGATATCCTATGAGGATTATCTCTATCTCAATTAGGAGGAGGTATGGAAATGAGGTTTCATGCATAACCAAATCTCTTAGAATGGGTCAAAAGTTGGTCAATAGGGGCTGTATATTCTGAATCATAAACCCAATCGATGTACCATCTATTTAAAAAAACTATGGATAGGTATTTCAAGAATAGAAATACCATTGTTTGATCTTAATCAACCCATAAGAGTGAAGTTTATAGTTGATTAGAGGCATCTCTTAAGATAATCCACTCATTCCTCACTGTGCAAAATAAGTGAACTTCTATCGCATGTTATAGGGGAACTGAGAGGGATAGACATAAGTCCTCATCTATTACACATACATAAATTAGTCCTATAAGAGAGCCTAGGAGGATTTTATATAACTCAATATGGATGAGATGCAGTAATAAGGTTTTTATCATGGCCAAATCTCTCAGAACAAGCCAAAAATTGGTCAGCAAGGGCCATATATTCTGACATGTCAATCCAATTGATAAATCCTCTATACAAACACATCTAGAATTTTAAGGATATAAAAACCATTGTTTGGTCTTGGTTGGCCCTTGGGAGAGAAGGTTATATTTGATTAGAGGTATCCTTTAAGAGAATCCACTCATCCCTGAGTGTGAAAAATGAGTGAACTTCCATCACATATTACAGGAGAACCTTGAGGGCTAGAGATGAACCATCAACTCCTACACATACATAGATGAGTCCTATAAGAGTAAACAAAAGGATTATCTCTAAAGTGATCAGGAGGAGACATGGCAATGAGGTTCTCTCATAGCCAAATCTCTCAGAATAGTCCAAAAGTTGGTCAATAGGCATCATATATCCTAACTCATTAACTCAATTGCTAAACTGTCTATGTGGACACATCAGGATAAGCATTTTAAGGTTATAATGATCATTGTCTGGTCTTGGTTGGCCCTTGGTAGTGAAGTTTATAGTTTATCAGAGGCATCTTTTAAGAGAATCCACTCATCCTTGAGTGTATAAAATGAGTGAACTTCCATCATACACTAGAGAAGAATCATGGGGGCTAGATACAAATTGTTAGCTCCTATACATGCATAGATGATTCCTCTAGGAAATCATAGATAATACTATTTTCATGTTTTCTTGAAAGGATAGACCATGGGGTCTAGATACAAATTTTTAGCTCCTATACATGCATAGATGAGTCCTCTAGGAAATCATAGATAATACTATTTTCATGTTTTCTTAAGGTAGATAAAGTTAATATGAATTATTTTTTGGCTTCTCTTCATTTCAAGAAGATAATGTTCTCTACTCAGGACACTAACCACATGAAAATGGAAGCTCATCTGGTGCCAATAACCTATATTAAAATTTTTAGTAAAAAATTTAAACATAAATAAAAACATAATGATAAAATAGTTGAAAATTAAAATACATTAAATCAAGTAACTTTACTATATTAATTCAAAACACTAGATAAACTTACTAATTCAATCTAACATACCTTCAAGATCGACTCTATTTGTAAGTTTTTCAAAAATCACTTCGTGGTCAGATTCACACACTTTCCACAAAGTGCTATTGTGAGGCTTTCCATGATATTTGATCATTCAAATATTTTTAGAAATAACTATGTTTTAATAATGAAGCACCACCCTGTGTATTTCAAAGTCCTCAAATAATAATTATTTTATTTTTTTATGATAGTACCTACAAATCTAGGTTCCAATAATGACTACGGATCCAATGGGATAAATTAGATCTTCTCCATCCATAACATCTATGGTTAATTTTTATTTTTCCTCTACACAATGATAAAAATAGTAGTCTGTTCCCTCATCATTGTATTTAGGTGCAATGAATGCAAAAACATGCCCTAAATTTAAAGTATAATCAAATTGTAAGCATATATAGGAAAAAATAAAAGTATCACTAATATCTAACTAAGGTTATATATTTAATTAAAGAATAAATTATACCTAGTTGAATAAGATCTAAGATGTGGTCAAAGTCAATTGATGATGTCATTTCATGATCTATCAATTATTAGAGTGAATGGCTACTCTCTACTGGTGACATGGGTCTACAATACTATTGGTCAACCCATTATTTTGAATCACATCCATTCCAATCAAATCACATACATAAGGAATAAAAACATGCCATATCCCTGATATAAATAGTCTATGAACTTGAATTTGAGATCTGAATGAGTGGAAAACACTCGATCTAGTTAATGTAATGCAATCTTCATACATTGCCTTATGTTGTTCCTCTATTAACCAAAAGAATATTTGTACATGATAATGTTTATCTGATCCATGACAAATATTTTCATTACACCAAATCACAATACTTGCAACATCAATTAAATTAGCAACATCCTTATGTTTTGCCTACTCTCTTTAAAGGAATATTTTTACATATGCACATGCACCATCATGTTCCCCTTTTCCATTCCCAACCTCAAATAAGATCCAAAAATGTTTAACTCCATTCTTCTTATGCATTCTACTTAACCATTAAAACATTCGATAATTCTTAAACTACCCTACACAATTATCTGACCAAATGTAGTGTGTATCAAACATGATTTATTTTACATTTATATTTATATAAAATATCTCAAAATAACCCTATACAAACTATGGATAATAAGATATGTCATCGCTTGAATACAAAATTGGTACTCCCTCAAAATCTTTCTGTTGTCATCTATGCTATCAAGTGCATGTCTGAATGCAATATGAATAAAAATTCCAACTTGAATTGAATTATAGTATTGGGTTTGAAACTCATTCTATGGTTATAGTGTGTAGTTCTTAGAAAAGTTGATAATAAAAATAATGGTGCCAACTGGGAAGTTGTCCTTGCATATCTTGAATTGATTATCTAACCATTTTAATTTTTGTGTGTGTCTTGCATATTAGTTGATAATATTTTACTTAAATTCAAACATGAAATCAGATACAAAAACTTTGGTCGTAACCAATTCACATCTTGATGAATATTTTCCATCTTTTAAAAAATATTTTATAGATTTGTACTTCTTATAATCAACTATTTTCTTTCCAATTCATGTGAAATATCTTCATGTATACAACTTGACAAATTTGACAAACCACCACAACTGTTACATGTTCCATATTAACATTGTTTGACAAAACAAAACTATCTCTTAGGTCTTTGATAGAAAAGACCTTGGATTAATTCTCTTGATGTCTTAGTTAGGGAAGAAACCATAAATTCTTTCAAAATATTGTTAGTATGTAAAGTACAATGTATATGACAAAAAACATCAAAATGCATAGCAAATTAAACATGTACCCTACAACAACATATGGTGTGTGTTTGGTTGATTTTAACATATAAAGGCTTGCACATCTCAAATGACCTTTGGATAATTATCAATTGGCCATTAAATTTAACAATAAATTTTTTTATAAAATTTTGTTTGGGTCAAAATGTTTTTCATGTGGCTCACTGCTTTTTGAGCCTTTTCTTCTTTACAATTTTTTTACATTAGATGATACCCTTATGTTGTCATGATTTTTTTTTTCAATCAACTGTCTTATTACTTCAAATAATACCTTATCTTTTTGTGGGACTCTTCCACTAAAAACTCAACAATCCGTGAGTGAAGGGTCATCAACCCTCATTCTTCTTTTTACAACTTTCCTTAGAGTATTTTTAATTTAAGTTCAAGGATTTAATTATTTCACTAAGAATTTAAGCTTTAGATGTTGACTTACTCATTATAGATTCCATTATTACTCATCTTGCCACATTACTTTTTTTATTCTAAATTTTATTGCCTATTGCCTTAAATGCATTAAATAGATTCTTTACTATTGTACTATTTCTTCCCTCCATATTGAATGTTCTTAATCCCAAATTATGCATCATAGGGTTTATATTTTACATTTTTATTAATTAAACAAATAATTGACATTATTTTTTATGGGTTTTATTCTCAAATGCATAGTCCCATACATGTTGAACATGACGTTGAACTGATCTTTTTGACATTTTACCTTCCATAGGTTCAATTATTTTCTCATCCATTTCAACCAAATACCTTGGTGTTCATCTTATTATCCTTGGAGGTATGGGTGTAGGAGCTATATTTTGTATTAATTTGGGTAGTGTTACCACTTCAACCATAGCAGGGATAATAGAGGGTTGACTATGTACATTAGAACCTATAGGCAAATTAAATTCCTCTTCATTAGGAGACACATGATTTAGGGTCATTACTTGATGTTGATTATCATCATACTCAAAAATTTCATTATGAATGGATGTTTCATTATTTTTTGTTTGTCTATATGTTTCATCACTCATCACAAATTCATTACTTAGATGCTCTAAATTTTGAATTTCATCATGCAACAAAGATTTATTAGGTTTTATTATCTCATTTGAAGACATATCTAAACTAAATTCTATAAAATTGGGCATGTTATTTTATTTTGAAATATTACTTGGTGTAGAAGCATATTCACCTTGCCTAGAAGCCCTTATGGATGTTCTCCTATCTGCTTGTTTTTTTTTTTTTTCCCTTTTTCCCTTTTCTCTTCAATTTTCTCATTTGATAGCTCTTTGATTGGTATTTTATGATGACTTTTGAACTGCATTATTTATCTTTACCAAAATAAAAGAATTATAGATTTAAACTTGAAGAATTTTTAGTGATTCAAACAAAGTGAATGAACAATTAACCAAATTCGCATAGTTATAGTAGAAAAACAAGTTTGTAATTTGTAAATAAAAAAAAGGTAAAGAAATTCATGAATCATAAAGGACGTGTGCTTTTGATAGCACACTCCCTTTATGATCAATGAAAAAATGGGCAAAAATAATTAATGAGAAGAAAGTTGGTTTGTAAAGGGTGTATGCCCTTTGCAAGTTTTGAATTTTTTTGCCACTTTCCCTTCAAATTTGCCTTAGTATTAGGCCTGGGGGTCTTGAGACTTATAAAAAATTTAGGGTTTTTTCATCTTTATCAACACGTCTGATCAGACATATTTTATTATTTTTTTTAAAAAATTATATGGGTTTGTATAAGGGAAAACGTAGTTTTAGAATATATATATTTTTAATGTTAATATATTATTTATAATTATTACTTAATTTATCATAACATACCTCATTATGGAATATATACATATCATCACAAATTCCCTTATAACTTTTTGAATATTAATCAAACGTTTTTAAAACTTGTATCTCAACAATCTACACATTGTTAACTATGATTTAATTTTTTTTAATTTTCATGAAGTTAAGGTCAAAAATTTATATTCGTACACTTTAAATTTTAATTTTTCAGCTGTCTTGACTTGTAAAATTATTTAAAAATTATATATATAATAAAAATTAAAAAATAATATTCTCAACAATTTTTGACATTTCACCTATCTATATATGAATTTTCATAAAAAAATTCATTCATTTATTCAAAAAAGTGTTTTCGTACACATTCAATATCCTTATCTTTTCACAAAAAATGACCAACCTATTATCATAAATGCATCTATGTTTCACACTTTTATCATTTGGGTATTGATTTTTTTATATATTTAGAAACTAAATTGAAAATTCCACAATTCATGTTCTTAAGTCATTGTCAAATTCCTTTTTGAAGTGTCCCTAACATTCTCTCCAAGTTCAACTATTTTTATTTTAAGGAAAAAACATCACTTTATACCCCCCTTTGTCCCCCATTATCTGGCATCTACTCGTCTATCTAAAAGTTTTGTAACCTTCATTTATTGGGATGGTATGTGTGATGGATTAGTGATTTAAGACATTAAAATTTCATAAGACCATGCTATCACATCTTCGTATTATGAAAAATAAGTTTTAATTTTTCCCTTTAAGGGTTTGAGAAATCTAGACCTATATTCACTTGATTTGGCTTTTCAGTTCAGCCTAAATTTACCAAGACTAACTTGTGATCATTGGATTTTTTTATTATGTTTTTCAACAAGCATATCCAAATTGAATAACCTCTCTAGTAGCACCATTTTTTTAATGGATCTTATTGTCTTTTAATTTTAGAATTATTTTATCCTCTATTTCTTTCTCTTCATGTAATGAATAATCCCTTTCCTTATCATCTATGACCTATGTTTCAAAAACACTAGTGTTGGTCACCAACTTCAAAATTTGTTGATTATCAATGAACACCTATATTTTAAACATTTAAATATAATACAAGGACAAGTAGTTAATTCGTTAAAAAAAAACCATTTTTGAGTCATTCAAAGGGAATATATTTATTGTTGATATTACAATAAAATCAATGATTTTATTGTCTTACAAAATATTCAATCAGATATCATGTTATCGATTTGTAATTTTTGATGTCTAAAATCTTTTAATGGAATTTACTCTTAGGCTAATTGATCATAAGTTATGAGTCATCAAACATTTGCAAATATTTTTCTTTATGATTGTTTGTGCAAGTGAATTACAAGTGGTAAGTAGAGAGGTATTCCTTTACATTTGAATCCATATGAAAACATTCATGTGCCTGATCCTTGTTTTAAATGGGATCCATTAAAATAATGTGTGCAAAGGCTAGATTGGTCATGGGTAAAATATAGTTTAATTTTAACAGTAGAAAAAGTGGCCAACATATAAAATCTTATGTTACTAGATATGGTGCTCATATTATTATTATTATTATTGTTTTAGTCATAGATCATAAAATTAATCCTCCATTATATTTATACCCTATTTTATTGAGATTGCCATTCTAAGGAAACCACATGAGAAAAATCAATGGCCATATACCCATTTAAAGCATTACACATATCTTTGCTAAGTAACATATCAAATCCTTAGGAATTTCCACATACTAAATGATAATTAATTTTTTCACTCTTGGATATGAAGTGAGATACATGTATACATTCATTAATTATTATATCACGTTAACCTTTGATTTATCCAACTAAACCATTCTCTTATCAGATTTAAGGGGAGTCAAAAATATATTTTTACAAATCCTGGAAGGTATAACATATATAAAAGCTCTTTATTCCACTAAACAATTGTGTACATTTTTACCCAAAATATTATTTTTAGGAATAAAGGAGGGATTTTATTTTCTGTTTATAGCTATACATGCTTGCATATAGTTCCTTCTACTTATTTTGTGTAGTTTTCTCAGGTAGATATTTTAGAAGAAAATATCTTTGTTTAGTAATATATGTTAGATCTTGTAAGGTTATATTAGCTTTGACCCTTTTCATATCTAGTAAATTTTTTTACCTTCCTTTAGTGATAGTCACATGTGAATCTTTAGGGAAACATTGATCATGACCCTTTTTTAGAGGCAAATCATCGTTAGCCTTAGGACCTATAATTGTGTCCCTAATATTGGGAGGTGTAGAAGTGGTGATAGGATATTGTGTTTTCATTCTCAATGAATAATTATTATTTTGTTTTTTTTGAAAACCATGTACCTCATTTGTGTTATCTTTTGGTTCATTTTTTCCTGGCTAGAAAAAAAGAATGTTTCTGACATTAAGGTAGAAGTATGATTTAATTGTACTAGGTGTATTGAAAATGATGGTTATGTTTTGTTAATTTTTAATACATCATATCATTCCATTTACATCTAAAATATCTCAAAACCATCACACAATTCAACATAAATTAACCTTCCATGCTAGGTAGTACCATGCACTCTACACCAACTAGACAAGACTAGTTCATGTAAAATGATATCAACCAACCTATTATTTGATGGCTCTATGTAGTTAGAATCATTTTATGGATATTTGAATTTATTAAATGTGTATTTCGTTCCAAGAATTTATCCTCTAGAATTACCAACCTAATTTTTAGATTGATGAAATCATTACTTAGATTTTACACCATAGATTGAATACTATCTAATTCATTTTGATTCTTATATTGGGATAATATTTATGTGTTATTCACCATGGGAGCCAAATCTATGATCTAGTTTTACGAAATTTTAATTCACTAGTTATTGAGGAAACATTAATGTTTAGTTGGGGTAACTTATCTGAGAAACAATTAGTTAGTGATTAGTATGCAATTCAACAATGGAACATTTTGATTCAAATTGGGTATGGTGGTTAGATGTTTCCCTTGGGGATTGAGATTCCTATCCATTTTCATTTCCTCAACATAATCTAATGGCATGTAATTTATTCCTATTTCCTTTCTAGTAAATAAAATAGTCATAGGATCAAGTTCTGTACATATTAAGTGCTAATGATACACTAGTGCTATACATCATAGTAACATAAAAATACACTCTATGGAATATAGTGTTGACAATCATAATTATCTCATTTAACTATCTCTTGACATTGGAAACTGCTAATATAAGATGGGATCAATGACTTGACCAAACTAAGCTATATATGTGGTCTGAAATACATTCTAATTATTGATGTATTTTTCCACTATTATAAATAACCAATAATATGAACCATATTGTAATGTGAATTAGAATATCCTAAATGCAACATACTCATATTTTATGTTCAAAAATCTTAAAGTAAGAGCTTTAATGTTTTCATAATCAATGAGATTGATAATCAAATTTTTGGGTTAACATTGTGTGCAAATCGTATTGCTCAACACATTTACATTAACCATCTGTGAGTCATCATTAGGATGGTGATTCAAAACGTGTCAATCAATACAATTTGCACATTGTTTCAACCTGAAAATAAGATTATCATTCTTAAAGTAGATTTGATGTGATCTAAAATACATTCCAATTATTGATGTATTTTTCCACTATAATAAATAACCAATCATATGAAACAAATTGTAATGTGAATTGGAATATCCTACATGAAAAATACTTATGTTCTATGTTAAAAAATATTAAAGTAAGAGATCTAATGTTTTCATAGTCAATGATATTGCTAATCATATTTTTTAGTAGATTTTTGGGTCAAAATTGTGTGAAAATTGTATTGCTCAACGTGTTTAAAATCACCATCTATGATTCATCATCAGGATGGTGATTTAAAATGTGTTAATCAATATAATTTTCACATTGTTTTAACCTGAAAATATGATTATCAATCTTAAATTAGATTTCAAGGACATGATTTGTTCTTATGTGTTTCAACTCCCATCAAACATTAAATGAGGGACGTATCTCTCAAAGTTTCTAGAAAATTCATAGACATATCTAGGAATTTTTATTATGGTAATCCCAAACAAGTTATCTATATATATGAATGGATAAAAGTTTCAATCTAAAAAACATTCAACAAATTAGGATGATTTATAGAGGTGCTTATTCTTATATTTTTATATCTAGTTATATTTTGTACCTCTAAAGTTCATAGCAATAATATATTTAACTTTGAGATAGATCTTGTGAGACACAGTGGGAAAAAAAAATTATTTTAATAACCTATAGTGTTAAAGACCAACATTCAACTTTATAATAGACACCTAAACATAAACCTTTTGGTTAAAAACTCAAGTCCCTCCTTTTAATGCCATTTTTAAATTGATATAAGTTTTTCACATAAGCTCCAATTGATGATAGATATAGACCCTCTCATTTTAGGGTATCAAGGATTAGACCCAAGGCATGAGTTGATTTTTTTTACTCTCAAAATCAAATCCTGGTAGAATAGTTGCATGCAACCTAAAAAATTTCAAACGATAAGCTTCCAAGATTTTGGACTTCACAAGTTTAAGTAATGGTTACTAACAAAAAAAACATGTATATTCACATTGCTATTAATTTACAATGATTTGAGCATCACATAAAAATGTCAAATAAAATGGAAGGGTAGGGCAGAAAATAAGTTTTATATTTACACTTGTCTATCTTTTGCTAAAGAAAATAGTCAATGTGATATATTGCAAGATAAACTATTATTTTTCAAATTGAGTTTTCTCTCCAATTTAAACAAACATAGTTCTAGGCTATAAGGAATAAATTTATGATATTTTTTCATAAGCATTCTTGACAAGATAATAAAATGAAAATATTAATAATAGATCATTCATCTAAAAAGATTTAATTGTGGTCACAATTTTTTAGTGAAATAGTTAGAATAATAAAACTCAGTCTACCAAAGTCATAAAAAACATATGGATCCAACAATGAGAAATTTAAACTAACAAAGCACATGTCGTCAATCTGTCTGATAAAGAGAAAATGAAAAACTCATAGTGCTTGATAAGTGACTATTATATCACATACAATAGATCTGGTGATTCTATTTATGGATATATTGACTTTGATTTTGTAGGAGATTTGGACAAAAGAAGATCAACATATGGTTACATTTTACACTTATAAGTGGACCTATTAGTTGAATGTCAAATCTTAAGAAGACTAATGCTGCATCAACTAATGAAGCAGAATATATGGCTACCTATCATGCTTACAAGAGAGACATTGGCTAAAGGGCTTATTAGGTGAGTTTGGAAGAGAGTAATATAAATTAAAGGTATTATATGATAGTCAGAGTATAGTTTATTTGGCCGTGAATCCAACTTATCATAGTAGGATAAAGCATATTGTGGTAAAGTACTATCTTATCAGATAGGTGATTGATGAAGAAAATATAGCACTTGGAAAAGGTCACATAGGAAAATAGTGATGATATGTTCAAAAAAACATTATTATTAGAGAAGC